>JAODFW021439726.1:0-14145 GCA_027575235.2 Palythoa mutuki
TTGAAAACCTAATAAACTGGGGGGTCTTGATAATCGGAGGGGGTTGAAAAATCTAAAAAGAATGATTCGTTGTACAGTGCAGTGTACCATTATATGCATGATTACAACACAACTATTTCAGATCGGAGAATTTCTCTTTCAGGTCTTTGTTTTAATTTTCTTTTTATCCAGGGAAAAAACTGATTGTAACTCGGTCAACTGAAAAGTCTAACATTCTGATTTGAAAATCCGATAATTTAATAAACGGTGGGTGCTAATAAGGTCCAGGGGGGAGGAGCGGGGGTGTCGGGAAAAAATTGGGGTCTTAATACGCGGGGGGCCGGGACATTTATTTGGCAACCCAAGAGTACGTGATATGGGTCTCCCGAGTTCTGATTCGTGGACAAAAAACGCAACACAATGGACGACAGTAAAGAGCAAAAGTGATTGAACAATAACTGCTCGTTGCAATACATACATCGAGCTGAGCACTTGCGCGTATTATATAGGTTGCTGGACACAGAACGTGAAAATACATTTTAGAGTTCTGGAGACTGGCAGGATGTGATAACAAAAATGTTCTCAGTATTTACCTTCAAGAAAAAACTTCACTTTAAGTTTTGATAGTGAAAAATTTTTACTTCTTTGGCTTTTAGATAAACACAAATGTTGAGGAATGGTACAAAATTTGAAAAGTATATGAGTTATGTTATATGGAGTTATTTTCTTGTTTTTTTGTTTGCAATGTTTTGACAGGCGATCCCAATTCAGCGAGGCTAGTTTAAATGGAGGCCTGTGGACCTACGGTTTAACGTCCTTAGAAGACCTAAAGGTCTGACCATTTGCAGATGTTAGAGCAAAGGCAGCAGTTCTCCTCAGTTATTCTAAGACCCTGAGTGAGCGTCCGGCCGGGAATCGAACTCCGACCACCCACACAGCAGACTAGCACCCTATCAACCAGGCTAAGATAATGAAGTTATATTATAAAAAAATTAAAAAATTAAAAAAAATTTAAAAAAAAATTGCAAAATGACGGGGGGGAGGGTCCGTTTGAGAATAAATTTGTTATCAAAAATTGCTTGGTCATTTTCTGTGCTGTAGTTGTTGTTGGAGTTCCCTTCCTCGTTTCTAAAGATCTCTTCCAGCACTTTGTCAACTGTCGCAACAACCATATCCAAATATCTGCATAACTATGTGCAAAAAAACTTCCTCTGACAGCTAAATGGTACTCGGCCTACAGCCTCGTCCAATTTTGCTGTCCTCGAAATTTTTCTCATCCAATTATTTCCAAATTGGACAGCATGTAGTCCTATTAAATTACTAATAATTTATTCGTATATTGCGCGCTCTGTAATATTAGCATTTTCATCCGAAGTCCCACTAGCAGTTTTGGAGACAGCTCACACGCATACTTTAACGTAAACGCAAGCGTAAACACAAACTAAACTAAAGACTGACGTAAACACAATCGTAAACGTATGCGTAAACACAAACCTAAGTACGTAAACACAAACATAAATGAAGCCATAAAAACAAAAGCAAGTTAAGACGTAAACAAACATAAATAACGACGTAAAGACATGCGTAAACGTATGCGTAAGCACAAATTTCATTGAAGCCGTACACACAATCGTAACCGTATTCGTAAACTCAAACGTAAATGAAAACATTATCGCAAGCGTAAACGTATACGTACAAAAAAAAGAAAATGAAAACGTAAGCACAGTCGTAAACGTATGCATACACCCAAACGTAAATGAAGACGTCAACACAAGCGTAAACGTTTGCATACAAAATAGGAAAATGAAAACGTTGCCACATCGCCAAAACGTATGCATATGCGTAAAAATACCCGACCTCTCTCACCTCAACCACAATCGTAAACGTATGTGTAAACACAAACGTAAATGAAGACGTATTTACAGTCAAAATGCATGCATATCAGTAAACACACCCGACCTCTGTCCTCTATTACCTTAACCCGTTCGTATCTTTCTTCTTCGCTTTATATTCTGTTTTAGTTTCTAACCACAAGCGCGAGCGAATGAGAATGCAAAGCATTATCGATTTTATTACAAACAACTTTATTCGTTCGTCGACAGAATATTGAATAAAAAACATTAGAAACAGTACAAAGAAACCTAGAGTTGCATGTTGCAATAATCACAAATGTATGCAAAAATTGCACTGTTTTCAACTATATTTGTAAACAATTTGGGCTAAGTGCTTCTGCTGCTGATGCTGCTTTTGTTATTGTTGTTGTTTTCTATGCTGCTGGCTTTTCGGATGCACTGCTAGTTGTTTTGACAATTTTGATTAATTAAGCCGCTATTACACGTCGCTGAAACATGCGTGCAACGACGATGCGAAACAAGTTTCAACAGGCGTTGCATCGTGTAACAATAGTCGGTTCCTGAACCTTTTTTGAACTCCAATTGTGAAACAGGTTTCACAAAAAGTAGAACCGCTATCTACTTCTGCAACAGTCGCAACGATCTCAGTGGCGATCAAAACAAGAGTTTCACAGTGTAACACCTCTAGGTGAAACTGGACTCGCTCGGCGTTTCAGCTAAATGTTTCAACGTGTAACGGCGGCTTTACGTTTAAGCTCAACAAGAAATACGTTTAAATAATAAAACTTCACCTCTAATCTTACTTTCAAATTAGTTTCGACAAGGGCACAAATTAGTCTGCATCAATATTAGCTGCAACTTGTTATCCTATTTAAAATACAGTAAGAAACTGTGGTGTTCTTGTTTCAATATATATACATAAAACTCACTAAAAATGCCTTGTTCAAAATATTCAAATTATCCTGTTCTAAAAAAGTTACCTTGAGGTAATAGAACCTTTTCATTTAGGATGTTAAAAATTAAGGATATGATAAAGTGCAAAGTAAAACTATATTTTGTAAATTATTGAAGTAGTAAAAAACGGATGTTTTCTACGTCGTTGTATTAAAAAAATCTCGTTTTCATTTTATCAAAAAGTGATTCCAAAAGCATGAACTCCATTGACACTTGTCTTTTCATCTTCACTTTGCCAACTTCACAGTTTTGTGCTTGAAGTCTGCAAAAGAAATGTCTTCGTCAAAATAAATTGCGGTAGGAAGGTCAAGGCAGAAGGGTACAGTAGGGAAGTCAAGGCAGGTTGGGTGCGGTAGGAAGGTCAAGGCAGAAGGGTGCAGTAGGGAGGTCAAGGTAGGTTGGGTGCGGTAGGAAGGTCAAGGCAGCAGGATGCGGTAGAAAGGTCAAGGTAGGTTATGTGCGGTAGGAAGGTCAAGGCAGCAGGATGCGGTAGAAGGGTCAATGGTAGGTTGGGTGCGGTAGGAAGGAAAAGGCAGCAGGTTGCGATAGAAAGGTCAAGGTAGGTTGGATGCGGTAGGAAGACCAAGGCAGCAGGATGCGGTAGAAGGGTCAATGGTAGGTTGGGTGCGGTAGGAAGGCCAAGGCAGCAGGATGCGAAAGAAGGGTCAAGGTAGGTTGGATGCGGTAGGAAGACCAAGGCAGCAGGATGCGATAGAAGGGTCAAGATAGGTTGGGTGTGGTAGGAAGGTCAAGGCAGTAGGGTGCGGTGAGAGGGTCAAGGCAGTAGGGTGCAGTAGTAAGGTCAAGACATAAGGGTGCGGTGAAAGGGTCAAGACAATAGGATGCTGTAGAAGGGTCAGGATAGATAGGGTGAGGTGGGAAGATCAAGGCAGCAGGTTGCGATAAGGAGGTCAAGGCAGTTGGGAACGGTATGTCAAGACAGTAGGGTGCTGTAGAAGAATCAGGATAGGTAGGGTGAGGTGGAAAGATCAAGGCAATATATATGGCAATCTTGCTAATGTAGAAAAGTGCTTACGTAATTCTCGGAGATCTGAGAAGGCTGTCCGCGCTCAGCTTGGGCAGACGGGTTGATGACTGTGCCATGCTCTGGGTCACGTGGCTCATAACTCACACTCTCCTTTACTTGTGCCTTTGGTTTTCTGACATAGTGCTGATAAAACGGAGTAAACGGACACTGTTAGTATCGTTGCAATTGATTTTATCCACATAAATTAATCCCTATCATCCTACAGCTAGCCTCAAGACTAAAATCTTCCTAAGGGTGTGTTTACACGATACCAGATCAAGTTTCAATCCGGAATGAACTTGCTCCGATTTTTTAAATCCTCCTCTTGAAGCTCTGCATTTGAGTGCACAGTGCTTACACGACTCCGGAACGAAAGTGAAGTCATTCTGGATCCAGTTCGCACTGAGTTTTCGTTCCGGATCGAAACTTTCATTCCAGTGTGAGATTCGATTCCAGAATCATGAAAATGGAGATCAAAGTTCATTCCGGAACAAGACTCATCCCAGGAGTATTCGATTGTTTGGTCAGCGGGGCGCTGCCTAGCGCATGCACACCTTGAGGTACAAATCCAAGATGGCGACCAGACGTGTGTGTGCTGACCTGAAACAATGCAGTTTTGCCATTTTCGATTCTACTATGTAAACGTAGAATGAAATCTAATTCGATCCGGAACGAAAGTCAATCCAGTTCATGTAAACACAGCCTTAGTAGAGAGCCATATGGGAAGAGGCGGGTCGGGGGATAGTCATGCAACTCATCGCAAAACCTCATTTGGGGAATTTAAGGCGAAGGTAAAAGGCAACTTTTAGTTTACGTTGCTAGTTCCACGAATTCTTATAACTGGAATCAATGGAGGCCGACGGTGCGCCCTTTACCCCTTCACTCTATCAGTGTTCCGTTTTATGGGAACTTCAAGTTAAAGCTATTCGGATCAGAGGAAAGTAAGACAGACGTTGGAGTCACCGTGAATGGTACTGCGAACCCCCAACACAGAAGGCAGCGCACTTACCAACTGTGCTAATTCTCTGCTCCTAGAAATTTCGGATAAGACTATTCTTGTTCAACAATTTAACTATAAAATTAAGCGATAGCACGTCTGTCTGACGACGTTTCGACGTATTTGACTCGAACAGCATAGGCAAACTTAATTTATGTGCAATTTGCGCGGATCGGCCGATTTGGTATTTTAGAATGAAGTACTGTACAAACTTAAAGTAAGACTTACAATGATGGTCAGTATGATGACGATCAAAATCAAAATGGCTATCGCTATGGCAATGGCGATCCAGGTGTGTTCAAACTCTGTTATCTTATCAGGAAGGTCTTTAGCATCTTTACCCCCAGCACCGACTTTGGTAACCTAAAGAATAGGAAAAGTTCGTTTTTAATGACAACCATAATGATTGCAGTGACAACAACTGCAACCACAGTGATCGACACCCTGACCGCTACAGCTGCAGCTGCAACAACGAGAAGGCGCAACAACAACGACTTCGACAATAGCACAGCTACGGCAACAGCAATCGCAACAGCAACTATAACCACAATAACCGTGACCCTGACTGTGACAGTGAGGATGAGAGCAACAAAAACAACAAAAACGACAATAACAACGACATTTACAAAGGCAATAACAACAACAGCAACGACAAACACAACAACAACGACAGAGATTGCAACAACAACTATAACAACTACAACAACAACGACCGTGAACCTGAACGTGATAGTGATGAGAGCGACAAAACCAACGACAACAGCAACAACAACGACATTGACAAAGGCAACAACAACCACAGCAACAGCGATTGTAGAAGCAACTATAATAACTACAACCACAGCAACAAAGACAGCGATTGCAACAGCAACTATAACAACTACAACTACAGCTACAGCAACCGTGACCCTGACCGTAACAGTGATGGTGAGAGCTACAAGAACAACTGGAAATCATCTGGTGTATAGCACTTGAAATCACATTATAGATGTATTTGTATTTCTCATTGTATTGAAAAGGGTGCAAATAAAATGTTGTCATTGCCATTGTCAGCCACAGCAACAACCACAGCGGCGGCTACAACAACAGCAACAATACATTTATTTGCACTTCGTTTTACAATTACGACAACGACTGCGATCACAGCAGCGACAATAACAGCTACAACCACAGCAACGGTATAACCCTTACTGTAACAGTGATGGTGAGAGCCACTAGAACAACGACAACTGCATCAAAAACAACAACAGCAACAACCACAGAGACAACAAAATATTACTATAAATACACTACCCTCTAGTCTATGCTTGTTACCGACATCAAAATAAACTTACCTGACCATTAAACACTGGTCCTAGCTCCCACTGATTTTTGCTCTCCCAAATATAGTCCAATTTATCATACAATTGGTTTGTCAAATCCTTGTCAACATCTTCTTGGTGACCGCCGTCGTGTTTTGTGATATAAACTACAAGAACTGCTTTCTTGTAGTTTTCCTCTGGCTTCGAGCAGTGATCTTTGTAATTATGGATAATGACTCTTCCAGGTGTTATGGCGATTCCATGATCGAATATCATCGATGCTATTTGACTTTTAAACACTTCGTTCAACATGCAGAAACCAGGCCATGTCATATCAAGATCAACCGTCACATACACGCTGGGTAGAACTGTTGAGTTGTACATTTTGGTTACTTTAGGTTTTGGAATTGTTTCATTTGTTGCGTCTGTGAGAAAACAAATCCAGATCTAAATCTTAAATTCTGCTTTATGTGTAAATCAACTATATATAAAGAATGTAAAATTCGCGATATGCATCCAGTCAAGAGGTATAGCAAGCACAAGATATGGCACGATACACAACCAATCAAAAGGATATAGCAAATTCAAGACATGGCACAATATACAACCAATAAGGAGGCATACAAAGACAAGACATGGTATAATATACAGCCAATCAAAAGGCACAGTAAACACAAGACATGGCACGATATACAACCAATCAGAAGGCATAGTAAACATAAAACATGGCACGATATACAACCAATCAAAAGGCATGGCAAACACAAGACACGACATGCTATAAAACCAATCAGGAGGCATAGCAAAAACAAGACATGGCACGATATACAACCAATCAGGAGGCATACAAAAATAAGACATGGCACGATACACAACCAGTAAGTAGGTATAGCAAACACACGATACGGCACGATCTACAACAAATCAAAAGGCACAACAAATACATAATTACCACAACAATTAGACACTGCACAATATAAAACTAGTAAAGAGGCATAGCAAACAAAAGATGAAGACAAGTACACACTTATTTCCTAATTAAATGTCGATCAGTTGCTGACAGAAACGTAGTAGAACTTTGTGAATTGTAAATGTATATTTTAAAAAAACTCAATTCAAAGGTTTTTGCTGACCGAAAAAACTATAATGTAAAACAAGTCCAAATAAAAAGAAGACGAAACTCATAAAATCTGCGCCAAGTGTTTGTCTTGTATCTACAGTCAGGCGCCAAGCAAACGTTCCCACAATTACGGAATTTGACGTACACCGGATAGGTCTGAGGCGCGTGGAACACGAAAAGAATTACAGGACGATTATCATGGATACTACTTCTTCAAACGCAACAAACGAAACACGAGCTGGACGTTTCTAGAGCTTTCTAATCCGATTAAAAATATTTGTTCGGGCTAATAAAAGTTTAACTATAAAAAGAATTATGAGAAGTTGTTGGATTAAATTGGTGAGACATTACTGATTAAGGTCAATCACCAGATCTTAATGAACAAGGACAATCAGTCCCATTGAAACTATTAAACTAGCTTCATTTTTATGCAAAACAAAAAGAAAAGAATTGCTTAAATTCTGTTAACTAGTAAAAAATTGTTTTATTGTTAACTAGTCGTACACTTTATATGCAAATACCAACTACACATTATTTTAGTTTGTGAATTAAACCTGAAGATTGACGGTGGATATTATCCGAAATATCGTTTAATCCAACATCTTCTCATCATTCATTTTATAGTTAAGCTTACTAATCAATTTTTGTAACTTGTTTATAAGTTGTCAAGCAAAAGGGATAAACACACCTTATAAAAATTGGGCACTTACTTGTTGCCGACGAGAATGGAGAACATACACAGAGCATAAACAGCACACCTAGAATGTTTACTGCAGGAGAAGCCATCGTTGTGTCCTAATCTTTATCTAAATTGAAAAGTCTGAAAAATAAAATTCCAAGTCAGATATAAAGTCAAAGGTACAGCAATGTATAATCGGCGGCGTGGTTGGCGCAGTGGTAAGATCTCTGCCTTAGAACCCGCGTTCAACTCCCGGCTCAGCCAACTGTTGAACATTTGTGTGACCTTCTTATCCGCCAAAGTTGACTCAGCTTTCCATCCTCCCGAGGTAAAATGAGTACCAGCTTCTCACTGGGGGCTAACCTGCGATGGATTAGTGTCCCGTCCAGGGGGAGTCGATGACTCTCATCCATTTAACACTACAGAAATCGGAGTTAAGCACCGGCTCCAATGGACCACTTAGGCTCGTAAAAGGACTTAGCTTAGCTTTCCGTAATGTTTTACCTGTACTGGCAATTTTATTAGTTTTATATCCTGATCCTGATTTATTACTCTGTAAAGCTATTATAATCCTAGGCAATATTAAAACAATTCTGTTCTCGTCTACTACATAATTTGTAGAGTAGAAGAGTTTGATAGAAGTTTTGAAGGAGGGAAGGCCTATTCAAACGGACGCAAAAATATTGGGAGTTGTTGGCAGCTGTTGCGCGGTGCAGGTAATGAATAGACCCCTTCGCGGTTGTAGTTGCATCATGGGAAATCAGGACACGGATTACAGAGAGTCGAGTCGCGAACTGAGGTTCAGCAACGACTTCTCGCAAAATCATAAGTTGTAAACTCTCGGATATTCATTCTCTTAAACAAACTCCTAGTTTTAAATTTAAAAATTCTTTAGTTAACGTTTGTGTTTGTTTTCTATACGCGTATACTAAGTTTAGATTTTCCGACTCTTGATCTTCAATAAATTGAAATCTAAATTTTAGTCTGATAAATAATTTGGTATATTGTGGTTAGCTACCATTCGCGTTGTTTTCTTCTGTTGTTTATATGCGTTGTCAACCGTGAGGTTGCGTGCAGTTGCATTTATTATTTTTGTAGTTTGGGAAGAGTTTCAAAGTCTTGCTCTTGTGTCGAAATTTGAAAGCCTCGCAGTGTCCAAAGTCTTGCCAGTTTAGTTTTCGTATCAGTTTGCACTGCATGATGCATTACACATATATATGTATATATTTTAAAAAAAATCTCACCACTGAGTCATAATCAATATAACAGATATAAAAAACGTCATGCACAGGAATGGCCGAGTTGTTATAATGCTACCCATGCTTTTTCAGAAACCGGAAAAAGTTTCACGACTTTATTTGTCTAGTATAGTTACGAAGCATTTCGAATCCAAAGATTCCTACATTCAGATGAAATTGTGGACGAACAATAAGGAAAGAACACAACCGTTTCGTATATTAAAATTTACAGAGCGTACAACGGAAAACATGGCATCCGGTTTGAACAAATTTAACCCCAACATATTTTGGTGTGGTTGGATCTTACTATCATTTAAGTTATTTCAAGAGTTAAAATCCAACGCAAGTTTGATATTTTTCAGAAAATGCTTAAAACAGACGAGAAAACGAAATATCTTAAAACAAATATTTATTGGTCTAATGCAGAAAAACAGCAAGCCTAAAACAAATCGACTGATTTGCAAAGTCGATGAAATTATCCATATTCCAAATACAAAGACGAATAGGAAAACTGATTTTTAAGTCTTAATTGGTTTCGCAATTTAACTTAAACTTTTATATTGAATTTTTTTGTTGTGACAAAAGAATTTGATCAGCAAATTGTGTTAACTTGCATGTATTATCGTATACAAAACGAACAAGGTTTGATTTTGAATCGAGTTCAGCAAACAAACAAGCGTTTTAGGGAAGTTTAGTTACATTAAAGCTAAAAAACCACTGCAAATTTACACTTTTTAACTTTTAGCTTTGGTCGTTGCAAACTTTTGACCTCGACAAATAAGATTCAATTTTCTAAAGTAGTTTAAAATTTTGTTTGTCTCTCCTCAAAGCACAATGGCTGACAACAAATGAAATGACGGTTTAGGTTTGTCAACTTTTGTTAAGCGTTCTAGTGGATCATCTCCGCAAAGTGTAAACAACAACGAAAAAAGAACTGCTAAGGTTTTTGTCGATAAAGAATATATCAGAAGCTTTATAGTATATCGAGATGTGAGAACAATAAGGCTTCGGTTTACTGCTCTAGAAGTTTCAAAGAACCTCGCAACTAACAAAACATGAAGAACGAAAAGAACCGTTAAATCAACATTACCTGAAAGTAACTGTTGAATGAAAATCCTGTTCTCAGATGAACTTCGGTGAAAAAACGCAAATTTCCGCTTTACAACTCGAACGTCCCCCCGTTATTTCACGGCCAAGTCAAAAACCACTCGGTGTTACTAGACAAAAATTTGCATAGATATATTTACTCATTGTTTCATATTCATGTTCCACTTCAACGAAAGAACGTATAACAATATTTGGTCAGTAATCACGTCTTATGCAAATTTAATTTTAATTTGTTGTTTCTTAATGTAGTTGTTTTCTATGTTTCATTTTAATTGCTAAGTTTTGAAGTTTTGACAGTGGGAAGGCAGTTTCCAAAGAATTAATAAATGTTACGTTTTTATCTCAGCTATAATTTCTATGTATTTTGGTGAAATTTAGGTTATTAACATTAGAAGCTGCGACATTGTTTGATCCGCAATTGTGCAAGAGCAATATATACCAATATGCATGACTTCAAACCATCTAATTGTTTGGTATAAAATAAAGTATTTAAAAAATTTTACGTTCTTTGTTTTAGGGATAACATTTTTTTACGTGGGCAAACTCGCTCCATGTGAAGCTCAGTTAAAGTCAGTCCTAATCCTTGTGTCAATAAGTCAGTGTTACAAGTTATATAGGCATATATAAGGCTGTTATGTTGCATTTGTTTATATGGGGTTTTAGAATACTCTCGCTTTTTATAAAAACAACTTTATAAGAACAACGAGGCTCTAGCCAAAATTCAAGAACAGTTTAATAATAAGCTCAGACTGTGGTTCCATAATTAGTAATGTTTTTCTGTTAGAAACATGACTGAATATCGTAATTTAACGTAAAAAAGATCGGCCGTATTTTTATTCGTCTTAGGCGAGTTGATTGACTGGCCTGGATAAAAACGGAACGCGTCAAATGGTTAATGGCCGTATAAAAATTATTTGTCTAGAACTAGAAAAACGACTTATACACTCGACTGAGAAGAATTAATCGTCTTGTTAAATTCGGGGACGAATTAAAAAGTTGTAGATAACAGACAGACTTAATAGATTGTCTATTCAGCGCGTCTTGTTTACGCAGACGAGTTATTCATCCCGAATAATTCGTCTGATTTAGTGATTAGGGAGTTTTTTCGACTCACTAAACAGACGTACTAAGGTTGGTCTGTTAACTGCGACTTTTTATAGTTCGTCTCCCTATTTATCTAGACGAATAATTTGTCTTTATGGATGTATACAGCAATTTTCTGTGATCTGAGCACTAAAGACTGTTCCACAAACTTCAAGCGATGAAGGTAGTTAACTACTAAATTTTTAGTCGTATAATACATGTATGCCCTGAGGCATGTCGCTTTAACTTGCAATGTCTTGTTCAGTTTTTTCTTTTCTTTTCAATAAAAACCGCTCACAGAAATGAAAACAATTTAAAAACTAAATATAAAGAACGCACGCATGTACGCACGATCAATAGGGAGTTTAAGCAATGAGGACGGCGATGCCAACGGCGACGGCAAAGAACAATAGTAAACACAATAACCGCACGTTGGAATGCATCGAGCTGAGCACCTGCACGTTGTTGTCGCTAGAAACAGGACGTGAAAAGACCTATTTTGAAGTTCTTGGGACGACGAGGACGTGATAACCAAATGTTCTCAGTATTTGTTTACCTTCAAGGAGTAACTTTTACTCTTTTTCTGTTCACAAAGCTGAAGGCGGAGAAAACAAAACCCTAATTACTCGAAGAAAGGAGTAAAGAGCAAATCAGAAGTATATTTTTTCTCAGCCGTTGCCGTCGTAGTTTCTTAAAGTCCCTAATATCTCCTTCGAAAAACATTTATTCACAGCTTGTACAAATCAATAGTCATCGATAAACCTGAAGACTTTGAAACTGCCACCGGCCTTATTCGTTCGTTTTACTTTCGATAGCCGAAACAAAAAGAACAAAAAGAGATTATCGTTTACGTAGTCCTATTACAAGCAGCCGATCGTGAAACGATATTTTTCTGAGAATGTAAAACTCGTGAGTGTATATAATAATTGAAGATGGGAACCCCTTTCGTAACGTGCAGCTTTTCGCTTTTATCTTCAGACATTCCTTCACTGTGTGTGGTTTTAAGCTAAAAAGTAATTCTTTCAGAAAAATATCTTTTATGCTAACGGAGTACAACTTATACAAACGGTTAACTTTGTAAATAACAAGCTGTCAACGTTTTTAAGCCGCCATTTATAACTCAATTTCTTATACAAATCGTTTCATTTAAAAGAGAGCTGCTGTAATTGACTGATCTGGATATTTAATCTTGACAATACAATCAGATATCTAGCAGTGCAGAATATATTTACTCTTATCTTTCAGTGGCATGAGTATATATACTTTAAATGGAAAATACGGAGAAAAGTAGCTATCACTGAACAAGGTAATTTAGATAAAATTATAGAAAATTTGTATGAAACAGCAAAATAAAACCAAAAAATTGGTCTATTTTCACAACAAATAAACGACAAACTTCCATTTGAATTTAACAGATATTTTTCGGCAGAAACTTCTGCCCACTTTAACATTTAATAAAAGTGCATAAAACAGTCGAAACGTCTGTTAATCAATTAGGATTAGAATTCCAGAAAAAGATTTCAAAAATTCCTCATTTGAATTGAATCTGAATGAATCACAACATTCACTTTCAAGTGCATAAAGCACTGAGGAAGGTCTTCGGCTCGGGCTAAATTAAGTCTGACTCGCGCCAAAAACACATTTATTCCCGCGAACATAATGATAACTCTATTGTGATATCGGTCTATTGCCTAATTTGTACGAGTGAAATATTATGATTTACTTATAGGTAAAAATTTGTAAAAATATACGAGTTACTCTGGTTAAAAAACTAATTAAAACTATGTTTTAAATCAGTCCCGACGTCACTTTCATGACCGTGAGACAGTCGAAACGTCGGGACAATTTAAAATATAGTTTCAATCAGTTTTTTAACCAGAGTAACTCGTATATTTCTACTATTTTTTATTTATATGCCACCTGGGTACATTCCCAAATTTATTATCAGCATTTTCTTGTTTTACAAATTCGAGGCGTAAGACTACATTTGCCGTTACAATACTTTTAAACTGACAGAAAGATTGACAATATTAAAACATTTAGGAAATTAGGAGATTACGGAAGTGCAATATTGAACCTATCTCAGTGAACAAACATAACTGATAATTGAAGTGTCCAGTGTTTTGCTGGTTGTATAACTATAAGCATTCTGTTTTATGCCACTAAAAACCAGAACTGTGTGCGCTGCAAATCTTAAGATTAAGGATGTCGCGGAGATGCAAAGCGAATTGACCCAGCGTCTGTGCAAAAGATTCCGGCCCAGTGAACTGAAGTGCGACTCCGTGCTTTAGTTTGGATAAGAACCAGTAAGTATGGTCGGGTGCCACTGTTGGTTTTTTACGACAATTTGAACCTCGGCAGTTGTTCAGAGAATATTTTCTGCATCCACACGTAATATTTGATTTTGACACTAGATAATAGATTATTTTCCCTGATGTCGTTGTGTAAGGTAAAGAATGTACAGGCATTTTTTGGCCATTGATGAAAAAGCAAGCTTGTTCTGCTTCTAATTTTGCTATGTACTGTAGCTTTTAAAAATAAGATCAGATAATTTCCCGTCTTAAAAACTAAAACTAAGAAATATATAATCGCTTCAGAATTCGAAAAGCTATAGCGACGATGTGATTTTAGATTGCTCTCATTTAATGCCATTTCATAAGTCTGATTGAGGGTCTTTATACTAAAGACGGATTATACGTCTGGACGAACTTGGGCAAACATTTGTAGTTAGTCTGGTTATGCGTCTCTAGTGTAAAGACGAGCACAAGACACATTATACGTCTAGACGAACTTTCATTTGAAATTCG
>JAODFW021440682.1:0-14134 GCA_027575235.2 Palythoa mutuki
GGACTGGGTTGTGACGTCATCCCGGTGAACTTTGGATCAAATAACAGCAAGATTGATATTAAATAAGGGAGATATTTCGACTCAAACTTGAAAATGTGAATTGTTCTTTGCAGTTCTTCTGTTTCACTCTTTTGTGTACAGAAAGTATGCATTGCTCAATAGGATAAAGTCCGAATCTTTTGTAGATTCATAGATAGAAGCTTCCGGTTTTAGATTTTTCTTTACAAAAGATGATCCAAACGCACTTATTGTTTAAAAAACTGTTTTAAAACCGTTCTGGTATCAGAGACTCGCGTCATACTGTTTTGATACTTATTTGGGGTGATCTGTATACCAGGTGTGCCCCAAGGCCAACGTTGAGCCTGGTGGTTGAGTTACAGGCCAGCAGTAATGATGGCACTCATGATCCGGACAAATTGCACTCCATGGGGTGGACCAAGATGGATCTGTTCGATTCTAGCATTAGAGTGGTCAGCGGTCGGTAAGTGACAAGAAATAATTAACAATTAGATTATGAGCTCGCGATTTCTATCACGTGATAGTTGATGAGGGCGAATCCCGAGTCAATTATCGCGCGATAGAAATCAAGAGCGAGTAAATTATCCAAATCCTCTTTACTCACACTTCGAAACCTCGAAAGAGCAGCTGCCATTTTGTTGACAATCGCTACTCACTATCTATCACCGAATAGATAGTGGGTAGAGTAACCAATCAGAGAACAGCATTGGTAATAGTACGCTAGTAGATTTATACTAACATAAGTTAGAACCTTACTAACTAGTCTTTACGACTAGTATTGTATATTTGTCTTCAGAGTAGAAAACACTCGGTGCACTGGTTTTGTTTGTATTCAGAGAATCTAAGACATTTAAAGTGATTTCTCTATTTTTGATACACAAACGTAAAGGTTGACCTTCAGATGACATCGGATGCTTTGAGAGTAATCGCATCTCAAGCTCTTGAGAAGAAAACTGGCGCACGAGGATTAAGGGCAATACTGGTAAGTGAGCCAACTGACTGCTTTGATGCCCTTCTGATTATATTGAATTTCAGTGGATACTTTTTAGGTCTCGCGTGTGTTTTCGCCCACGAACATGGATTCCAGCAACATAATTCAGGCTAAAACACATATTATTAACCCTATGACACAATGAAAGTGGTCTGTGTGTGCGTGTATGTTTTGGATTGTGTTATACCTAGAAGTGAGTTCGGTTTGTTAAACATTTTGTCTGTGTTTATAGATACGACATCTTACTTACATGTATTCGTGCTGGATTTAAATCCTATTCCGACCAAAACTGACTGGAATAATGCTTAGTGATTGAACATCTACATTTTATGCATAGTTTTTGCCTCTTAACTGTATGGCTGTGCAGGCTTGTGCATTTACAATTACATATCGTTGATATCACTGTCATTGTCGATTTTATCATCCCATCGTCATCATCCCACCGTCATCAACTTTAATCAACATTATCATCATCATCATCCTCTCAACTTCATCATCTTCATCGCCATCCTATCGTCAACATCGTTATTATCCCATTGTCATCATTATCACATATCATTATCACCACCACCACCATCATCATCATAATCATCCCCTCAACATCATCATCGTCATCCTGTCAACATCATTATTATCCCATGTCATCATTATCCCGTATCATTATCACAGCCACCACCATCATCATCATCGTCATCATCCTTTGTCATTAACGTCAATGCAATTGTAATGTGCTTTTTTATTAAACAATAAACGCAAGAGAAGATACTCAAGAACAGTTCAGTGCTATTTGCCTGGGGTGTTGCTTGTGCTTCCCAATGTGTCAAACACATAAAATTCTGTTATACACCAGTATTTACGATTGGGAAAGCTTTTATGCGCTCATTATTTTTAGTGGCACCAATGTAAAACTGTCCTTTGAATATTGTAGGAAAATCTACTACTTGAGCCTATGTTCCAAGCGCCAGGGTCCAACATTCGAGTGGTACGTATAGATGCTAGCGTTGTGACTGGCAACAAGGAACCCGAGTATGTATTGGTGCCGGCTGAAGAGACCGTGGTCACAGAGGGGGAAATGGAATCTGGGGAGAGCTTCGGAGAGGATGATGACGCAGTTGTGGGTGATGCAAAGTCAAGAATCTAATAACAACTTCTTTCCGAGAGATTAAAATATAATTGTAATAAATTTTAAAAAAATTACATTACGCTGCTGCTAATGGCCTTTTCAAACTGAAGATTTTATGACAGTTGCCCCTATTGATTGAGCCATTCTTATTTGTTTATCCTAAAATTAGGTTTAATATATATACAGCAATCCAGACTCGTTTATTTTTATTGCTGGTGAACAGAAATATTTAACCCAAATAACTCCAGCTTTAACCGTTAATGTTTAAAAAAAATTGACTGCTCTCTCAACTTACGGAAATAGATTAGCAAGTTAATTTACTCTGTCATAAAAACATCTTTTTTAAAAAAGGATATTTTAGAGTTGTTTTGTTTTTCATTTTGGAAATATCACTTAGAAACTGAAATATGGGGCCCACCTGGAAGCTTAAATGTTTGGGTACCCATCATTTGAAGATTGGTTATTTGCACTCGCTGCAAAAGTACCTACTCAATCGGTTTGAATTGTGGAAGTTTCTTTGTAATTCAGTTATCAATATTTTAATAGCGCTTAGCATTTGATTTGTGATTGAATGTTTGTATAGTTTTTTCACAGCTTTGTAAATAACATCGCTTTGGGTTCGTGTAACTATAGGGTCACAAAAAAACAAGATTTTAATAAATGCAACTGTCTTTGACATCTCTTAGTAAAAACAATTTTTTGTATTGAATCCGGCCGCTGATTTTTTGCTCTCAGTTTTTTCTATCGATTTCCTGTTTGCGTTTTCAATTGCTGAAAGGGGAGAAGGAGAATTTCCGTTCCTGACTTGAAGATTCATACCTGATATAGCTTTCATTTTGGTAATCATAACTGATAAAAGCGGGTATCGTGTTAAAATAATAAAACACGAGCGAGGGGTTGCACCCTCATGTTAGAAAAATTAATAAATAAAAGAAAACTCGTTGAAACTCGAAGAAAGTCTTTAACACTTGACAATGGCACCTTTTGTCCACTCCTAACTGCAGCGTCAGACCTTTCTCTTTGTCCTTTGCCCTTTCGTGGCGTCACGTTCATTGTGCAGAAATGGGAAAACAAGAATAATAACGCAATCCCCAAAGACTGAACCTTTACAAGATATGACTTGTTTCTTATCAAGATCGCTAAACTTTTATATTTGCATACATCAAACAGTGCCTCAAGGCTAAAACTGTGACGTAGGTAAAACTGATTGAACCTGAAAGAATAAACGATTTTGGTTTGCTTGCGCGGCCTTTATTGTAAACACTCAGAACTTGAGTATAATTAAAAGTTGTGGGTAGTTTAGTTCTAATCAAAATATTATCAGCATGGACTGAAACTTTTTATTATAACTGAAATTACCATAACCAACTATACTTTCCGAGAGGTTTCTTTGATACGTGTTAAGAAATGTTGACTTTTAAAACTACGTCGCCGATTAAAGTTGATGCGTGCTGACGTTTTGGTCGATGGCCATATTGGACATTTATAAAATGATATAAAATATTTTAAGCCTTTAGGAAAACATTTATCTTATTTGAAGGTGGCGTGGGGCAGATTAGAGCGCAAAAGAAGATTAACTATCATTGTTCATTGTTATGATTGATTGCTTTTGAGACAGAAAATGTTAGTTTTGCTTATTGGAACTAAACCGCGCAAGCGGTGAAAAGACAAAACAAGATTTGATCGTGCGATAATTGTTTTGTTTTTTTCCAAATAAAAAGTGTTTGCACATCGCTCTTAAAAAGCACCGCAAACTGTAAACAAACCCCCACGGAGTACACTTTCTGCATGAGCAGTGAGTCGATCGTACATTGACAAAATTAATTCCCAGTGGAAAGAAGAGACAATTATGCTAAATCTGACTGAGATTCAGTCACAAAGCTAAAGAAAATGGCTTAATGATGGTATAAAATAAGGCGTGAGAACTGAAACCACTACAAAGAAATACGTCCAACAGGTTTAAGATGAGCATAATTGACTTTAACTGCTATGCGAACTCCACGCTCTAACAATTGCGTCTTGCTCGGAGTTTGTTTAATTTATTCCAGCCGAGTTGTTGTGCCGTGTTGCTCGTGGCGGAATGTAACGGAGAATAATTTTTAGTCAGTTAACTCTGGGGCTGGTTATTAGGTCAATAGGAACTATCAGAAGCCCGGCGGATCCCGGAGGGGGGGAGGGTACTCCCATATATCGTAGGGCGGGGATGATCGTTGGAACCTTTCAAAGATACCCTTAAAAGATACCGAAGTCTTGCGAAGGTGAGCGTGGCAAGATAAGATTTTTACCAATACAATAAAAGATGCCAGCGATGTATCAACGTATTGAGTAACATGTTCATAATTGGAAATAATTAAATGATAAAAGCAAAGTTAAAGGCTGTCGTTACTGTATCAGTACTGTAATGTGTTGTTATCTTAAAAAGATACCAGCTTAGACCTTGATAGCCCCAAAAACCTTTTAGAGACCTTAAAAGATCCCAGATCCCAGATTTTGACCCCTAAAAGATACGACAATCATCCCCGCCCATTGCCAACTGAAGTCGTAAGTGTAAATTTTTATTTATTATTATTATATCATTATTATTATTATTATTATTATTATTATTATTATTATTATTATTATTATTATTATTATTATTATCCCAGCAATACTGCTATTACTAGCGAAAAATGTAGTCTGATTGGTCAGTGTTACCTGTTGAGCAATAAAAAAGTTGGTATTTTTGACTTTCAAAAAACAAAAACAAAATCCTTGACTTTGAATCCTTGACTTTGAATCACTTAGAGCTGATTTTGTTGGGCTTTGGTAGTTTGAGATGTATCAAGTATCAAACTTTTCAAGAAGAAATTGTAGTAAATAGGAACAAAAAAATACACTAACATTAACAGCTGATAGAAAGCCAATATTAATCGTTTCCTCGGGCAAATCTAGGATAAATCCACTTGTATTAATCTTTTGCTAATGATAATGTTATTCATATAATCAGCGCCCTGGCACGTGCCGACAACGGCAAAATCTTAAAAGCCTTTTTACACACCACACATAACAAATATATAGTAAAGTAGTACAGAAAACAAAGAGTTTAAATGAATTTGAAATTTCCATTGTGAACTATTCATTGCAATTTTAAAAACATTAGTGAATGTGAACTTTGCACTAGGCTTCTATCATCAACTGCAATTAAATTAAGAGGGAGAAAGTTCATGACACTTGAAAGAAGTATTGAATGAACCTACACTGAGGCCACTTGGCAACAAAAAGTACAGCCACCAAACTACAAATTACCCTAATGCATTAATGTCCATTAATAGATTGGCTCGTTCGTTAGCAACAAAAGCAATGTCATGATTGAAGAAACAATTTTACGACACCCAGGCACAGCTTCACGTATTTTAAAAACTTAGGTAGGATTAACTTCCGCCGCGTTTTAACAAAGAAATCAAACATGTTCACATAATCTTTTGTACAACATGTTGACAAGCGCAATTGTTTTTGGTTCGCTGCTTTCTTTGCGCGGTTTTAAAATATCAAAGGTCAACCTTTCGGATGAAGTACTTTCTATCTAATGGAGTCAAAAGGATAAAGAGAGGATAAAGGGTCTGAAAAGTGTTTTTGTCCTTCAACACAATACCTTTCAAACTTGATGTCAAAATACTTATTAATAGATATTTGTTTTTTCACACGCATTTGAAGGTACTTCATATTTCATCCCACTCTTTGTTTCGCAAATATGTACTGCCAAATTTAGAGAGGTTTCCGAAGCGGTATGCTACACTACCAGACCACATTTACTGGACATTTACTGAAGAAAAGATTCTTAAATTTAAATTGCAGTGAACGGCTCAGCGCATATAGCTGGAAGGCCTGAAAAGAAAAACTTTCACAAAACTTAAAGTGCCAGGGGGGGGGGGGGGATTAATTGGTCTCTTTCCCCTGGGGAGAAAATATAGAAGGTTCCGCCTTACGTAACATTGAGCATTCGTCAGACAAAATTAACATCTGTTCTGGCACATCGCAAACACTAAAGGTTGTAGATTTAATTTTTTTTTTTGCCACAAACGTTTAGCTAGCTTGTTATCAAAAGTGGGTAGACCCTCCGGTAATGCGTCCCTGCTTTAATTCTTGAAATGTCTGCATCAACAGGCTCTAACCTTCAAAAAAAACGTTTGAGTACTAAAGAACATATTTATGGAACTTTCAAACAGTCTTTCGATCTTTAAAGTTTTGTGCAAATTTATTGCTAAAATAAATGTTGGTATTCGTGAATTATTAGTAAGTTGTTCCAGTAATTTCTCTTTTTGGTGTCATGTTCCCAGTCGTATCGTTTTTAACTTTAAGAGTACTGATTTTGATAAATAGTAATTTCTCCTATATCTAAGTACCAAGTTGCTTGAATCTTGCAAGCAAACTGGTGTCATAGAACACCACTATATTAATCAATAAATGGAACATACAATTGTAATCAAATTCTAAAAGTTCCATACTCACTGTTCTATGTTCACACATAGGTTTGGTGCTATCGTTAAAATTCTACCTAAACTATCGTTTAAATAGTACACAAACTAGGTGGAAAGCTCCAATTCGTAAAAATATAGGCAATTCATTATAATATATTAGTTTATTACTGCCGTTAGTCAAAGTTCTTGCGTTTATATCAACTCTCTCACGAGAACTCAAATCTGTCCTTAAAACTAAAAGAAACAAATTAGTTGTTGCACGAGAACTCAAATCTGTCTTTAAAACTAAAAGAAACAAATTAGAATTTGATTTATATAGATCTATATGTGTATATAGATTGGTCCACGTGCAATGTACGAGGTCTCCGATAGTTTAAATACCTAGTGAGGATAACCTGAGAAATCAATCTACAAGTATATATCAGTATACTTAGTCCAAATCTTTCACATCGTCTTAGTTTTCAGACCATTTCTGTGCCATGACGCGCGATTTCAACAATCTAAAATAAAAATACTCGAAAGTTTTCTTGCTGATAGATTTCTACTAATGAATGTTGTCCTTTTCGTAAAGAAAAAACGGGTTTAAAATAATGAATCATCTCTTTCTTTCTCCCAGTTCCTAACTTCTTCGGAGCTTTGGACCGCTAATCCGCTAATTTTGTCCTATACATTATCATGGAGAACCCAGCTTAAAGGCTGGTTACCGGTTCTGCAATGCGTTCATATGCATAAACTTTGTAGTCTTTAGGCCTTAAACTAAGACCGAATTTTCCTTCCATATCTGGCAAAGTGTCGGCTGGAGAAAAACGCACTTTCTTTAGCAAGGTACCAAGAAGAAGAAAGAGTTCGGCTTTAGCAAGGGATGCTCCGATGCATCGCCTTGCCCCGCCCGAGAATGAGAGATAGTGAGAGTAGTAGTCATGACGCATTTGTCCTTCCTCATTTAGGAAGCGATGGGGATTAAACTTACAGGGTTGTTCAAATTTCTTTGGGTCACGATTTGCAGCCCAGAGGTTAAGCATTACCACCGTGCCTTTAGCTATACGGTAGCCACTCAATGAAGTGTCGTCCATGGCATAATGGGGCAAACCAAATGGAAGAACTGTGCTGAGACGAAGCAATTCCAAGACGGTCGCTTGAAGGAGAGGTAGTTTGGCTCTGTCTTCAATACGAGGACAGTCAACGTGCGGTCCAAGTTGCTGATTAAGCTCATCGTACAGTTGCTGCTGTAGGTTTTGATCTAACACTAGGTAAGGAAGTGACCAACACAAGGTGGCTGCTACAGTTTCCAAACTTGCAGCAAACACGTCTGTTACCAACGTTGTCAGCAGTGCTTCTTCGTCTCTAAGGATTTCCTGGTCGGATTCGCTGAGGTAACGTCCTACTTCGGACTCGGTATTGTTTCTAATAATTTCTATCATAGCGGATGCCACGGACTTTTCGCGTAAATGTGTCTCGTTGACCCTACAGATATTGAGGATTGTTCTCACAAACTCTCTCAGGGTTTGATTCGCAGCTTTCATTTTTTGCGCCTGCTCTTTCAGTAAAAAATAAAGCCATGGCATAAAATCTTGTATGTTACCAGCAGCACTATTTTCAAGGAAGTCCACGGACACCTCGATAAGCCTCTGCAGCTCGGTTTTCAGATTCTTGTCATGACTGTCTCCGAAGGTCATACGAAATGCAAAATTGATGACAGTTGTTTTTATGAACGGATTTGGATGAACTGGCTGTGATTCTTTTTTAATCAACTCGGCAACCAGAGATTTTCCTTCGTCTGCAGCCAGAAAGTTCAACCTCTCAACATTTTCGAGAGTTGAATGCAGCGCTTTGGCGACTGTCTTCTTGTTGTGTTGATACAGCTGGGAATAAGTGGAAAATATGCAACTTCTACCACCATTACTGCTAATTTCGAAGCTGTACAATGGCGGGCGGCCACTGAGTGCGTGACAGTTAACTGCTTCTTTGACGGTATCAAAACTGTTGACACAAACAACTTGCCTGATTCCGAGTCTTAAAGAGAGAATGTCGCCGTAAACTTTGGACAACTCCTGAAGAGAGACGTGTGGCGATGTTCCAAGTTGCAGTAGATTTCCAATAATTGGTAGGCCGTAAGGTCCAGGTGGGAGCGGATGATGCTGGGATGTGTTATGTATTAAGCATGTTAACACCCAGAGCATAAAGAGAATGAAAAGAAACGCCAAAACTGATGACCAAGTCACATTGTTGGCACTGTTGGATAGAAAGGTCATTAACGTATTCAGGTTAATCATGCTGCATATGAAATCTTTTAGTCGTTGCAATTAGTTTATAACGCTGTGAGCCAACTTGCTGTTTTCGTGTAGTCTGCAAAGACAAAGCTGGAGAAATTAGCGATTGCAAACAAGTTGAACAATTGCAAGCCAATCTCGCGGGCGAGTCTGTATTTATAGCACCTGTATCAAATCCGACATTGTTTGTTTGTCAACAAAGTCAAGGTCAGCTAAGTTAGGTCCTATTGAATGAGCTACGTTTTTGCCGCTTCAACGAACAATGAAATATTTGCCTTCGCTGACTTATTACATGCTTGACAAGACCTGAATGAGATTGTTCCCTAGATCCTTAAGTCCATTGAGTGCACCTCCGCTCATTATGGCATTGTAATGACCGCTTTAACAGTCAAGGTCATTTGACGAAAATTAGAGTTTTAATTTCTCCCTCATTAAAAGTTTGTTAGTAACTGATCTACTAAAACTTGACGCACAACTGTTTAAGAATTTACCATCATTCCTCTTTATCTGTTTTATTTTCCCACTTTTTTGACCTTGGTCTGAACTTGGGTCGTTTATTGCTAGACAATTAGTTTTAAGACGCATTGTGTAATATGACACCTTAACGCCCGCTTATAGGAAGGACGTGACATATGAGTACCAATCAAATAAAGTGCACATGTGGTCACGGAATATCGACTACCCTGTAACCAGCTTTGAAGGAATGTAAAGAAATATGGACCTCATAGAATGTAAAGAAAAATACCAAGATAATTTTTTTACATTTTTTAATACTTTTGTTAATTAATATCTTTTGGGGCTACTTGGTTGCTATATTGACGCTTCTTAAAAAAGTCAAGGTCATTTGGCGAAAATTAGAGTGTTTTGTCAATAAAAGTTTGTTAGTAACTGATAAACTAAAACTTGACGCACAACTGTTTAAAAAATTACTTGGCATCATTCCTCTTTATCTGTTTCAGTTATTTTCCCACTTTTTTGACCTTGGTTTGAACTTGGATCGCCTATTGAATAGCCAGGCGTTCGCCGTAGTTTCAGTTTGTTTTTCGTCTGATTTAGAACCCCGACCGCGTTTAATCACTGCACCGGATCGGGTTAAACCAAAGGGTACCGCCTATTTTGCGGCTACTCATTGCTAAACGCCCGCTATTTTGTTGCAATATCTTGTGATTTAGTTTCTGCAAATTCCGTTATTCATAGGCCGGTCACCCCACATGTTCTGGGGACATGAGCATTCACAGCCATGTCTACCATAATGAATTTTTTGAAGGTGGTGCGTTGCTGTTCAGAATATTAAATCTTTTTGTGGATAAAATTTATATTTTTGTTATAGAATGAAGCTCTATTGTATGTGTTGTTTTTCAATTAAAATTTAACCGCTGTGCTCGCCTGCATGTGGTAAGAGGTACGTGGATTGGCATGATATCAACATCACACCTTTGACCTTCTCTTGTATAAATGTGACCGATATATCCCTAATTATCGCGACTATTATCACTTTACCAAACCAGTTTGGGTTTATGAAGGGCTTACGATACTTCCTGCAGACATCTCGTAATCTTGAATCCTGTATAGTGACGCAGATATAATAAAATGCTGGTGAATTACCAAGGTGAAGGTTTTTGAGTTTGAAAGACTGTCAATTACCGATGATAAGGACGTTTGGCATGCCGGCCCACATGTTGAGTCTGGTCATACTCATGAAGCTTGAATGTGACTTTTTTCGACTCGGAAGCCGTACGATTCACTACAACTACACCACAAAAGAAACTTCCCTATTCCAATGATTTTTACAGGAAGTAAATAGTTAACTAACGTAAGAATTAGTCTAGGCTCAGTTTTCTTTTTTGGTAATTTCCAAATTTTTTATTTTGAGTCTTATTTCTTCTCGTTACGGCACAAGGAGATCTTTGTAGGGCTAAAATTATATTTAACATTGTGTTATATCGTCCATCAAAATGTCTGTCAACGCTGATATTCATACTGTAATACTTGGTTGACTAAAACAGCAATTCTCTGAAAAACGAAAATTTTGAAAAGCTAATAGCAGCACTTAGTTAACTATTAGGCCAAGTAAAAAAATAAGTTGGTTAGCGTCCCTGCCCAACCATTAAAAAAGCACCCGACTCAATTTATTTTTTATTTTTTTTTTATTTTCATAGTTTTCTTTAAAAATTGTTTTAATACTATTTTGCGACTGCACTGACTTGGTAGAAGTCTGAATCAGTTGTCCAAAAACCGACCAAAGCTTATAGTTTTCAAACAAGCTATAGCCGAAATACCATTTTAAAAATTCATCATGCTTTTTCCGTTCATACCCATGATAAAGACGACACTTGGATAAAGTAACGACAATAAATAGGAATATGTTTTATTACATTTTATTTTTAGCATCAAAAAGGCGTCCTCCTAAAAAAAAAAAACTTTCTCTCGACCATAAAATTTCTGAAAAAAGGACGCTAACCAATTTTATTTTTTTACTTGGCCTATGGCATAGCTAATTCAGTATGTCGTAACTCGTGATTTATTTGGGGTTTTTTCACTTCAGTTGCTATTGTATCAAACTCGAGCATTCAGAATTTGAATGAAAAATTTTTTAGCCCATTTTTCAGTTGTTTTTTCAGGCAAATTCAGTCTTGATTTTCTTATTTTAAAAGTCTTTTGTCCTTGGTTTAAAAAAGTGTATGCGAGAAAACCCAACACCAACTGTTTTAATAATTAGTACAAAACCGGCAGGGAAACATTTTATAATTGGTTTACCAGAAAATCGAAAGATCGTGATGGCAGATAGCAGTTGACTTTTCTATATAGTCTGAACCTTTGAAATCCGGTTCCAAGGTTCAGTTAGATTTAGAATAGATTCACATTTGTGATACGATATTTACCTCACTGCAAGTGAAAATTAATTTTTATATCATCCGGTGAATTTTTTCAAGAGGCCGATAAAAGTGTTATTCTTTATAAATTGTTATAGTATTAGTATCATCAATATTACAATAAAACACTTTTGAGCTTGATTTGTATGCACCTGACCATGTAAAGCTTTGAATAAATAAAGACATTGCTCCAAAAACACATGGCTAATGCGAGGAGCCCTATTCTTCACTAATTTTTTTCCTGATCTCTGTTATTGTTTTTTTCAAATGGCAAGCTTTCTCATTCCATTGCCTATTTCTTGCCTGAGCCTCTTGAACTTGTCTCTTCAGTCTGGTCAAATGAGCTGCATTCCTTCGCTATTAGCATGATAATAAATAAAATTAATTTTATCACTAATGATCTAATCTCAACTATCAGCTGAAGTTACTGAACAGAGTAGATTAATCTTTTTTTTAAATCAAACAAAACCGAGTTTGCATGTGACATGCAAAATTAAAATATGATTTTTCGATCTTCTTCTAGAAGTTTCTCCAATTCAATGAAAGAATACAGTTTTTTCAACAATGTCCTTGAAAGATTTGATAAATGCTTGGTTGAACATTAAACACTGCTTTATTTTTATTTTTAACAAAATAACCATCCACTGAGATTTTTTCAGTAATAGTTAGTAATACATCTTGAAAATACGTCCATTTTTGGAAACACTTCTGATATTGAGCTGTCATACATAAGTGATACTAGAGCTGAACTATTCACAGTTGGATCTTTTTATCTCATGATAAACATAGAAATTCATTGGGGTGGAACTTGATGACCTTGTTTTGCTTTTTGCTTCTATCTTACACCAAAAATGTTTTTGAGAATTTAAAAAGTGTGCTCAAACAAAGAAGAGTTTTATCCGACTGAGATATCAGACACAGATTCTATTGTATTATGAGAGTAGCAACAGGCTTTTATTCAGATATCCAGAGTGACTAGAGAACTAAAATCACCAGTTGTTTACCAGTCACCCGGGACCAGTCATCAGTTCTTCTCAACTTGAAGAAAACTTAGTCTACGAGTTGCTCATTGCCGACAAGCAGGCTAAACAGTTGATACTGTTTATAACTTACTTGTAACAACTCCGTGTCTTTTTTCAAAAGGGTCTGTCGGCCTTTCTCTTTTGCAATCTATAGCGTAGGACATTAGAATTGTTGTGGATTTGTTAATATAAAATGCAATACTAATAGACTTAAAATGCTGTAGAGTATCCCAACAACTTCCTTCTGATATACTTAGATATGAAATCACTGCCAGTGGACTCACACTAAGAAAGAGTCTCTGAATCAGGTAGCTCTGAATCCGGTGAAACCTCCAAGGTCACCGGGGAGCTGGCCCTGTACTTTGTATGATACTGTACTGGACTATATAAACAGTAATACTAATAAAAATATTTTATGTTTTTTATACATTTTAACATTTTGAGTATTTATAGTAACTTCAGAATTATAAAGGTTCTTTTTCCGGGTAGAAGAGCACAGAGCATGTCATTAAAATGGAACGCACAAAAACTACTCTGCTGTTGAAGTGTTGTATTTATAGTTTCAAATTTACGTTCGTCGTCTGACAGATTGGCAGTGCGGAAGTGTTGAAATTTGGTAGTGTGGAAGTATGGAATTGTGAAAGTGGGGTAGTGTTAACGCTAAAGAGTGTAAGTGTGGAAATTTAAATAAAATCTTGTTTGCCAAACATTATATTAATATTTAAATACCTCAATCTTGCATGCCACATTACTCATTCTTTATCAGTTTCGTTTCTATATTCAGTATAAGTTTTCAAATCATATTGAGATGATCATATTTTAAGATAGACAACGTTTTTGATTTTGTAAAAGACATGTTTTAACAGGATTTCCGTCATCTTCAGTTCACAACATTAAATTTCTAAAAATAACTACACTATTTAGATGAAAACAGTTTATCAAAATAATTAATCGTTTGTGACAACGCATTATAATATAAATTTTTAAATTAGAGACATATACATGATACAATTGTTAAGGCAGAGCTTTTAAAAACATTCTAAGTTAATGAACATGTGGTAAAATCAATAGAAAAGTTAAACAATAAAATGATTCAGTTACTGATTACGGAATCTCTGATGAGTGATGGCTATGCTCTACAGAAACCCCTGAGATACTTACCTCCGACTGACAAAGATCAATTTTTTCTCTGAGTTCCAATATCAGGCTTTGAAATCGTGATGTCTCCTTCTCAACCCCGAGCTTCTCCTGGGCAATACCTTCTGCAACGTCTACTACTAAAATTCATTTTACAAGAAATTTTTAAAGACTAACAAACAACCAGGATACTACTACTACTACTACTACTACTACTACTACTACTACTACTACTACTACTAC
>JAODFW021441676.1:0-14127 GCA_027575235.2 Palythoa mutuki
GGAAAATTTCTGAAAAATCTTTTGAATGAGGGGAGTATAAATTAACGGAAGGTGACATTTTGATAAGTAAACTTTCACTATTTCTGTCATAAAACTCTTTAAAACGTTGTCCATGTTTCTCACTGACAAACGATAACAAAATTTCAGGAGTTTTCCAGGAGTTTTCCGGGGTAGAAAGTATATTTTTCCAGGACCCAACCCCAAATTCTCTCTCGGCAAAAACGAAACGATATCAAGTAATTTCAATATCAATTCCTGCCACAATAGTAGCAACTGGTATAGTTTGTTTTGTTTATAAAACTGTTGAAAATTTTTCCACAAAATTCCAGGAGTTTTCCAGGAATTCCAGGAGTAGTGGGAACCATGGTTGTCTGCCTCTCTTAAAAAAATAAATGATTCTCAAAGCCAGTAAGTGCTACTTTCAATCATAAAGAGAAAAAAGAACGAATATGATCGATTGATTTAGCTTTCGAAATGTGACCACTTGATAGTTATAGGTTTATAAAGGGTCATCCTCGAGGTTGAAAAATTAATAAAAGGGGAGTCCTAGTAAGTTCCAGGGGAGCACTAAAAATTTTAAATAAGCCTCCCGCGCCGGGATGTTTTTTTAATTTGGCACCTTGAGTACAAAATGGCGAAAACCAGACAAAAAAAATTTCAAAATACGCGTGTTTACCGAGAAAACGGAAGTTTTGATGTAAAACTTTGATGCTTTCCTTCACTTCTGTAAAGTATTACAGCCGTAAAAACATTTTTATCTAGCAGAGTTTTTCCCCGCATTTTATTATTGTAAAGCCGTCTTCCGTCATTTCAGGACTTCTGGTATTTTTTGCTTTCAAACAAATTTCTGCTTTCGGCATTCCCACATTTCTCCTTTATAGTGCTTAAAATTAAACTATGCAGGTGCAACATATGTAACTAAATTTTATCTTAAAAATTTGTGAAGTCTTGTAATCACAATATGTCCGAACTGGCATCTTCATTTTGTGCATGCATACTTTTAAAATTATCAAAATACAAATACAATCTACAATAACAGCTATGTTTAAGTTTTTACAAAAATACTGTAGTTATACTGTTTTATATTCAGCGATAGAATGCATATTTTAAGCTGTTAAGTCTAACGCTAAAAGCGGAAGCCATGGGACTCGCTATCAGCTGCTCTTGAAAATGGCAAAACGCACTTGCGGTTTAACGCTTTTTACTTATTTTAAAGTACCTTTTGATTAAGTTAAAGTTATTATAGTTTGTAAGAAACTTAACGACTTTATGTGAAGTTTTTGTAGCACTTTGCATTTTGAAAGCCCACAGAAATTATTTTAGCATTTTTTATGAATGTTCAAAGGATTAACATAAAAACTTTCTTGAACTCGTAAACAGCGACCCCGATATAACGAAGTCGTTGGAAACAGGCAATTTACTTCGTTATATCGTTGTTTCGTTATAACCACGAGCCCCGAAATAACGAAGTTACTGAAAAAAAAAATGTTAATCCGGGCTTGAAATAAAAGGCAAGCGGAGAAACGGGGCAAATAGAATTTCGGACACAAATACGTGCAATGCTGAATTCACCGCCACTTGTAAAGTTGCACAATTATCATGTCGATAACACACGTGTATTTGTGAATACAACCTTTAAAATGCCGAAAAAGGAAAAAGAAAACCCCATTGGCACGTCCGGAACTAAAATAATGGCAAAGTGCTTTGTTATTCGTTACAACGGGGTAATATTTGATTGTGGGGCCCAAATTTTTGTTCCATAAAACGGTTCGTCATATCCGGGTTTTAAGCTAAATCCTTTTACGAGCCTAAGTAGCCCATTGGAGCCGGTGCTTATCTCCGGTTTCTGTAGAGCTAAGCGGATGAGAGTCATTGACTCCCCCTGGACGGGACACTAATCCATCACAGATTAGCAACAGCAGAAGGTGGTACTCATTTTACTGACCTCGGGAGGATGGAAAGCTGAGTCAGTTTTGGCGGAAAAAAGGTCATACAAAATGACAAATGTTTAATTCTCGGCCGAGCCGGGATTTGAACCCGGGACCTTGTGGTTAGAAGGCCGAGATCTTACCACTGCACCAACCACGCCGCCGTCGTGGACTTTAAGCCGTACAAATTACTGTAAATTTGCCTTACCTAAAATATTACTTCGTTAAATGGGGTTCGTTATATCGAGGTTGCACTGTATAAACTGTAGTATGCATAGACAAACTGGCAAATGATGTGCGCTCTAGCTGAATATTCACAGCATAATATAGTTTTAAAAATCTTTGATCCTGTGCAAAGTCACACTTAATTTAACTTCAAGGCAGACGTTAGATGTCTCTGGTCATTCTTCATCGCTTGAGTTATCCAGCAAGTTCATTTGATCCATATACATCATGTGTCTTGTTGGCTGTTAGGAGAGAAGGTGGTATTTGCTTATAGATATATAGTATATACCTACACTCTTTTTTACAAGAATATACTACATAAGAATTTATATAATAACCCAAGTTATTCTCCCATTTTGATTTGTTCTCGCCTGTGATCTATTAGAGGACAGACGCATTGAGGATTGACGTCACCATTACAAAGTTTTTACTTTTTTATTATATAAACCAAATAGATTGCATGTTTTTGTGTGTCTTTTCAGTAATAGATCACAGAGGACATCAAACTGCGGTAAGAACATCAGTGACACACTCGGCTATCGCTTCGCGTGCCACTTTTTTGTCCACAGTTTGACGTCATCTATGATCTATTACTGAACAGATGCACGCCAACATGGAATCTATTTGTTAAACAGAGGCTGAAACCGGCGAATTTTTAAGAATACTTTAAGAATAATTCCAAGGCCGACAATGAGATTTTATTAAGAATATAACTTTGTGTAATATATTTATAAACACATATAAAAAAATTGAAAAGTATGGAAAGTTCTTTAAAAGTCTAAACGGGAAACGGCCAACCAAACAACCACTAGGCCTTTTGCTGTTGGAGGTCACGTGACCATACCTAGCTTAAACTAATTAACTACAGCAAAATGATGTTGAGAAATGAAAAGATCAGGTTAACATTTGTTAGAAGGCACAGTTTCAAGTTTCAACGTCAAGCACTTCAAAAATGACAGCAAATATAAAATAGTTTTTTTTAAAGGAAATGTATATGAAAATGGTAATGATGAGCAAGACTTGCTCATCAGTCATACAAATCCTTACAAAATATCCTATTTTCTGTTGCTTGCCATTTTTTACATACCTAAAGTCAACAGCTGAAATTTTGCAATTTTCCTAATGTCAACCTGCTCCTTCCATTTCTGGATGTCACTTTGTCATAGCCAATAGATTTAAGGTAGTTGAGGTCAAGTGACCCCCCAACTGCAATAGGCCTATTAATGGCCAAATACATATACAGTACTAGCCATCATTCCTGACCTGTTCTATGCCTATGGCAATGATAATACAGTACTTGTGAGCAGATTCTATTGACCTGTGATCTACGAATATCTCTAAGAATATTTTCAACCATAAGAATCCTCTGCCTGGGTCTGAAAAACAATATTTATTCTTATAAATAAACGAGGGTACACACTGCTAGGGTTTCTCCAAATATTGGACTGCAGAATTCCAGACTTTTTCCAGACATTTGACAACAACAACAACAGCAACTATTTTTATTACCATATCAAATAAATCATATTACAGATAATTGCTATACCCGCAGTTACCAAATACACTATTCGAGGTGGTAGCAATGCGATTATTTTAAAACTTTACAACTGAGAAAGATAGCAAAAATATAGAAAATTAAATTTGTTATAACTTAAGTATCGTTTATATAACTAAGCAAGATAAGAGTTCAATTTTGTTTGTTTGTTTTTGTCAAGTAGTTCAGAGAAAGTGAAACTGCTTTATATATTTAAGAATTTCATGGAAGTCAATATAATCATTTTCTATTTCCAGAATACTAAGTAAGATATTTTGAATTTGAATCTTAAAATGGTATTTGTTTAGGGTCTTTAGAGATACTGGAAGACATTGACATGATATTTCAGACTCAAAATTAGGTCTAAGAGCACCTACACGCACTGAAATATAGTTACAAAATGAAATACAAACCAAGTGACATATTATAAATAGCAAATAGAAAACTAAAGACTTGATTTTCTATTTGTTTTGTATCCTTGATAAGTAATAAAAGGAAATATAGAAAACAGGTAGCCGGCATCATCAAGGTGACTAAAGGGAGAAAATTTCTGGATGCAAGACCTTTAAGAGAACCCTGAATTACAATTTATTAAGTAAAAACCTGATTGAAAACTCAAGGTAATTATTAATTAATTTGGTTCACATATTGACAGAATGAAGTAAAAAATTGTTGAAAACAAATTAATTGGATGACTATTAATATTTTTTGTATTTAATATTTATTAAATGCATCATATAATTTATCATTATAGTTGTCATGTAATTAATTAGGATATTATTACAAAACAATAAATTAGTTTGGCAAATAGAATTCCATTTTTCATTTACAGTAAAAAATTGCTTTTTAGTTGAATGCACTCAGTTAATCTTTAATAGCTACTGTTTCTAATTTTCTTCATATATTATTTGCCCGGGGGGGACTCCCAACTTTTTAAGGCAGGGATGCTCGTCGGAAAATTTTATTGGAACCCCTAAGGGATACCAATTTGGGCATGGCTCAGGTCGATTTCAAACCCTAAGAGGTACCATCCAAAAGCGCACATGCAGACAACATTTCAATCAATTTTATGTTTCTGTTTTTATGATACCGAGGAAGCCCTAAAATTTACCGCAATGTATGAAAATGTCAACGTTTCAACCCTGGCACCCTAAGTGGTACCAAATCCTTGAATTTTTACCCCTAAGAGGTACGACGAGCATCCCTGCCCCAAAAAGTTGGGAGTCAGCCCTCCCCCCCCCCCTGGGATTATTTGAAATTAAATTCAACCCACAAATAACCTGGCACACTAATTATAACATTCTCAGTGTACGTACCTTCCCAAAGTATCGCACTTTCTTAAGTTTTCTTCTCCTACAATATCTGAACATAATGACAGCCAGTGCGATAGCCAAAGCACCACACACTCCTGCTCCAATGGGAATCAGCACATTTACGTAAAAGAACTTTACTTCCTGTGAATGATAGATTTATAACAATCTTTAATATTTCTGTAAGCACTCTTAACAACAAACATTGCTTAAAAGACCTCCTTAGACTGCCACAATGTTTCCACAATACGTACAGTCCTCTTAGAAAATAAGGTTCTTTGTTTCAGATGCAGTAATGAAAAAGACGCAGTGTTCCCATTAACACGCCGCCATGCGTATTTGATGCAAGAAAATGTGAAAATGACGTGCCACTTTAATTTCGTCCTTCTTGCATCCCTGGGATGCACAAAAAATCACTTGGCACGTGGTCAAGGGAGATGGAGAGCCTTGGGACCCCCCCCCCCATTTTGAAAATGACCCTCCACTTTGGGACACTGGGGTTCCCAGGGACCCTTAATTTTCAGAAGTAGTGAGAACACTGAGACACGAAAGAATGTTCGGGTTGTACAATGCAAAGCACCTCATTATTTCCCAACACAACTGTATTGGGAAAATATTGAGGCAGTCCGATTGCAAGGAGGTCTATTAAAACATTACTTCAAATTCTGCAAATTTATGTTCAGGGTTTCAATAGTCCAGATTAAATTGATAAAACATTTTAGGACTTAAAATGTCCAGTGTTTAAAATGATCAAATTATAGAAAAATATAAATTATTATACTAGATGATCGCAGCAAAAAATCGGAAATTTAGTTTAAATTTAAATTGCCAAAATTTTTCAAATATCTTTTACTAAATTTTCAGTATATGTATTATTCTACATTATATTACATCATGCACAGTTTCAACACTACTGAACATTTCAAACCCATCAAGCATAACTTACAAAATTTTACTTAGTACAGGGTGCGAAATTAAGAAAATTTTAAGCCAGCCAAGTAAAAAAATAGGTTAAACAAAAAATGAAGTTGTAACATTCGTCTGGGATTTCAACCGGCCCTGAATGTATTTTTGAGACATTTTGACTGGCCCTGAACCAAATTTGCCGGCCAAAGCGGGCTAATCGATGTTAATTTCACACCCTGATATTTCTGTTTTGATGCTTGTTACAGTTGTGATTTTGAAAATCTCCTGGACAACTATTGTGGTGAAAGAGTTTGATGTTTCTTTTGTTAATGCCTTGATCTATTTTTTTTCAGCATTGATACTCCTGGAGTCATCAGTAGAGTTTCATCTTTGTTCAAGGGACATCCAGAGCTGATTGTTGGTTTCAACACCTTTCTGCCCCCTGGGTATAAGATAGAAGTCCATGCAAATGACCCCTCTTGTGTTTCTGTTACATCACCAGCTGGTCACACTACTACCTCAAGTAATGGAGTTATCCTACAACAACAAACTCCAAATGTAAGACAATCAAGTTTGTTATGTTAAATTTTATGTTAGTAGAAATCCAGTCACTATGTCTGCATACCACCTAGGAGGCCAGATCATTGGTCATGATTGATCAAATTCTTAATAAATATTTGATTAGATTGCTTGGGAATTGTTTTGCATTGCATACCTTCCTTGTTTTTTTCATATCATGGCTTTTTGTTATTGTGAATGTTGTTGACAAGACTTTAGTAATAGAATTTTAAAATGAACTCAGTAGATCCCATATTGAGTAACTATCTTGTATATTTGAGATCTAAAGAGCTTACTTAAGGTTGACGTTCTTGTTAAAGATGGTTTTTTGTCTGGTATCAAAGTAATTTTTTAACATGTTTGTGTTAAATGTATTTGTAGCAGAATCAATCTGGCAACCAGCAGACTTTCCCCACTCAACAACAAACGTCTCAACAGAAACAGCAGCAGCAGCAACAACAAACGCATTCCTCATCAAACCAACAAAACCAGGTACCTCAGCTGATTCTGGCAGTTTTCTGGACATTGAACTAATTTGCTGAAAGTGATTTGTGTTATTCACTGTACATTTTCTAACTTTTATAAACTAGTCAGGTAATTCATTATGAGCTGCATTCATGCAAAAAACTGCATAATTATTTTATGCAAAAAAATAATTTGGAATGCAAGAGTTGAAATGCTCTGCATCCCTTTTCCGCCCCAAGCTCAGCAAAGACATGTTGTTAAATTCTCCCAACTGAGTTCCATACTTCCTATATTGTTAGCAGTTTATAAGAATTTGGCATTTCAACTTCCACAGCTTATTTCACTTGATCAGTTCCTTGCTTCTCATTACCATTTTTACTGTTTTGTTTGAGCTATGTAAGGAGAAGTTGGAGGTTGATAATTTGCCTGGGGCTGTAAGGGTTAAGTAGAACTAAAAGTTGTTTTGTATGCAGTAGCAATAGTAAAATAGGTGGAACCCCTATTGGTCTGCTTGGGACCCCCTATGAAAGAATGAGGGAGACCCTGGAATCTTCCCTAAAATTTTCTACCAAAAACCCAAACTTTAGGTCTACACAGGTAGCAGTGCACAGGTAGCTAGTTTGGAAGTGGTACCCAGCTATTTCAGTGGTGATTTTTCAAACCAGACATGATAGTGTGATTGATTTAATGAAAATTATGGGTAGAATTGTATATAAGACAACATTTCGGCGCCCTCATGATACCATCATCAGGTCAAAATATGATATTTAACAGATAACAAGAATATTAATGTTTGAGTTCAAGTTCAAAGACCCTAGAGGTTAGGTGAAGAGTTTTGCTTTTTATCAAGTCACTTTGAATATTAAGAAACATGGTTTGTGCTTGCGAACAAGGAACATTTAGTATAGAAGACAATCAAATTTGCCAGAGCATTTTTTTAAGAATGCAAAACATATTAGATGTTATTGTTCTTCATTGATGTTGTCTTTGGCTGTGATTGAACATTGATCCAGATATTTTATGCTCATCGATTCGCTGGTAGAGGTGTCGACTCGTGTAACCGACATAGCTGGCGTAACACCAGCCACATTCAAATTTGTAAGCTACTGATTGTTTGTTGATCAATGCAGGCTTAATTTCTTTATGCATGAGATTTACTCCAATATTTCGATAAGTGAAGACTGGGCATAAGTCGATGTTTAACATCTTACCAAGATCCTTTAACTGTTTGTGTACAGAGTCAGCTGATTTTTGTTCCTTTAACAGTAGAACTATTTGTACTGATTGCAGGTCAGGTGTAGATTTGTGAGGAGGTGCTGGTGTTGATTGGATGTCATAAAATTGTAGATCAGAGAGTGAATAAGGTGTTCAGGATATGACAACTATAGGAATAAGGTCTTGAGGAGGACACATTTCAGGAAATAATGACCAGTTAGATGATAGCTTCAGGGCTCGGTCTACAGCATGGTAATAATTAAGAATTTCTTGTAACAATAATCAACATGACTATTATAATGTGTAACAATAGACCAGTATTAGTCGGTTTATGTATACACTAGTCGTAATGCTCTTAACATCGTTACTTAAGACCATCTTACCGTTACACCAACCATGCTTGCCATTACATTGTTTAGGTTCTGTCAGTTTCAGTCAAGTAAAACAAAGCGAACTGTTTTTTCTTTTTTCCAGCAGAACCAGCAACAACCTGTGGAATTCAACCATGCAATAAACTATGTAAATAAGATAAAGGTAGGTTTTATAAGAGGTTATTAACCCAGCATGAGGTCTGTATGAAAAATATCAGACTGACGTCTTGACAGTATGGACCAAGTGCAGCTAGGTGCATACAAAAGACCGAGGTCTGATATTAAGCACCTTTGAGCATAATTATTTATATGTGGAAAAGATGCTATATAAATGTACCACTTTACTTTTTTAATTACTTTTATTTACAAGTCATTTTATTAAAGATGTTCTTTGCTTTTAGGACCCCCTTATAGCCTTTGTCTGTGACTTTCTATGCCTACTTTGGTATTTAAATGGTGTTGCGCTTAGCCCCCTCCCTCTTATAAACTTTAACCATGACTTTGTTAAAGGTAGTTTAGATGGTTCATATTTACCTACAAGTCATGTCATCTAGATCTACCCTACAACTCACTCAAGTCTGTTGTGTGCTTATGAAACTGATTTATGTCATGACGTGAGATGATGCAAGCATGCGATTGTTGAAGGCAAAAAATGTAGTCTAAATTGCCCTTTAGGCTTGCATTCAAGTGGATGTTTTTAAAAGTGAATCCAAGATATATCTTACCTGTATTTATGATTACAAGAAAGAAATGTTATAATTGTTGTCAATTCCTTCTAGAATCGCTTTCAAGGACAACCTGACATTTACAAAGCATTCCTGGAAATTCTGCACACTTATCAAAAGGAACAGAAAAATATAAAAGAGGTCAGAGCAACTAGTTTTGTTGAGAAATTTATTTGCTGGGAGTTGTATACGTGATAGTCTATAGAGCTTCTATTCATATCCTTTAGTCAAGTGGGAAAATTGAGAGTGAGAAACTTGAACTAGGGAACCTCCTTTTGTTTCACTTGTATATTTTTAGTCTTTAACCAGGGCCTCTGATAAAGTGCAATAAAAAATCAGAAATTATGCTGCTATTCAGGGCTCATTATGCACAAATTATTCAATTTTGTTAGCTTATGTAAGCTTGTATTTATGGTCAAAGAGAAAAACTCTCTTCTGAAGTACACTTACAAATATATTTTGCACAACAATTAGGAACAAACTACACACCTCCTCAAATGGTTGATAACGTGTTGCATGTGGAGCAGTGGAATGAAATGTGCTCATTTTGTAGCCTTTAGTTCATTCTGAAGTAGTAATTTTAGTTGGAAGATGTTTTTCTCTCAGAAGAAATTCCAGCTGATTTAATTAAAAATTTATCCATTTGAAAATAATTCTGGCAAAAGTGACAACAAATGCATTGTACAAGAAGATGAGATCAATATTCATGCAAAAAAGCAATTTTTATAGCAAACATATCAATATATAGCAAATAATTATATCAATAATTTTGAGTGGTCAACACTCTATCCATTATCTTAAGGGGAATCAAAAAGAAAGTTCAAGAAAACACTTAATGAAAATAATTTCCTAAAACATCAAATGAATTCAATTGTGATTTGTTTACCTTTAAAACGTAGAGTGATAAAAATCACTTTTCGGCTTCATGACTGATTAGATGTTTCCACTTGTCCGCCAACTTAATTATTGCCATCTCCATCAGAACTGAACATCATGCAGTAAATTGCACTCGGTGCAATTTCGAGTTTTGTAAGCTTTGTTCTCACCTTGAATTAACTTTGCTTTCAACTTAGTTCTACTTTGAGTTCAACTGTTCTTCAACTAGAACAGGCAAGACATGTTTCCAAAAATATCCTCTGATTTCGCCAATAATTTGGAGTGTAGCTCTCGCCAGTCTGTTATCACCAAGATGTCTTGCCAGAGATTTCTTTATACAGGATTTTGGTTTGACCTTCTTTAGTTGTAGTGCTTCTGTAGTTGAAACAGTGATAAGTGCCTGGGCAGATGATTGAAGGCCAAGTTTATTATTAATAATGGCTTGTGATTTAATTTATTTTCTATTTCTATAGGCTGCAATGCAAGGAACTCCTCTATCAGAACAGGAGGTAAATACCATTATTTATCAAGTAAATCAGTTTTTTCAGTTTGATACAATGTTGTTGAACCTTAGTTGGTGAAAGTTGTAACCCATCGAAATTTAGTTGATTACATTTTTTGTCCACATGATTTTGTGAAGTCATCCTATAAAATGCTAAAGTGTTAAGTCCTTTCCCTTTATGACTAAAATTCTTAGTTTTTGTGTTTTCATTTTATTTTTAATTGAAGCAGAAAAGTTTTGTTAAATTGGTTTCTCAGTTGTCTCCACATAGATGTTTTTTGTGTCAGTCCCTCCACCACAAACGTTTATTGACCTGAATTGAACATTCCATTCTCATTGTTTTCATAACCCGAAAAGCTGGCCAATCACTGTAAAGCTTTTAATAGCATCATTGTCGGTAAAATGAAAAACCTGTCAAAACAGTTGTGAAAATTCGGTGTGTTTTTGTTGTTTAATATTATGGAGATGTAGCATCAAATGCTTTTCAGAGTTCTCCCCAAAATTTTTCACCAGTGGTGGCTCATTCATATTCATGACTATATACTAATTAATATTGTGAATGTTATGCACAACACTGCTACAAAAATGTTAAACAAGTACTTAAAGTTTCTTGATAAAAGAAACCAATCAATATTTATACTTGATCGCTTTGCCATTGTACTGAAACAGTGAAAGAATTTGCTTCTCATGCATGAAATGCATGCTGTCATCCAGTGCCATGGTTAGTTTTGTTATCGCGCATTGCAAAAGACTGGGCATAAAATTCAAGATGGTAGACTTTAGTGAAAAAGACATGAGAAGGGCAAATTATGATCTGTTGCGACATGTTCGATGCACAAATCATACTTTTAATGTCTGTTTAAACTCGAAACACTAAAAAAGTTGTGTTGCTGATTTGAAGGAAGGATTAAACCAGTTTTGTTAGTAATCGGGAAGCTTGCAAGACTCAAAAGATTAAGAAAGTTTTCAAATCAGTACCTAATGTGTTGTACAAATCACTTGAATAACTGCCACTTTGCCTTCAGAAAGACAGAAATTGATGGTTTCGAGTCTTCACACCAGAAACTGTAGCATTTTACATTCAAACAGTTTACATTGTCTTTTAGTAATTTAATGATTTTGATATCACTCCTGACTTGCATCACAACTTTGAATCCTCCATACTTTTTGGATGTTGACTTCAACAAAGTAACAAAGTCAAACTACTATAAACATACTTAGTCCTACTTATTCTGCAATAAGCCTCTTGTAGAAGCAACATTTTTTAGTGTATAAAATTATCTCAAAATGTGGTAGGTAATGCTTGCCTGTAATGGCTATTAAGATATTCTTTTGAAATTCTCACACATAAACTTTCCTTGCTTCTCAAAATTTGTGAGTTAATAAAAAACAAAGCCAAAAATAGGAAAGGACCTGAGACTAGCCACCAAATATTAGCACTAAACTTTGATTGGTCAATTTTGGAAGTGGAATGTTCTGCTCAGGTCAGCAGACATTTGTGGTGGGGGGACTGGCACTAAAAACGTTTGTAATGAAGGCTAGGTTCTTAGTAGCGTCAGAATAACAACTAGCGCAGTAGTTGACATAAAATTAAATTAATCTTCTTTCCATTGCGTGATTATGAGAAAAGGGTATTGCTCATGATAATAACAATAATATGGACAAGTAGTCTGGCTGGGATTTGAACTCACAAATGTTGAGTCAGACACGCAATGCTCAGCTTCTGCTTAGCTAACTTTCAACATTGAAACCAGATTTAATTATTGTTTTGTTTCAGATATACATGAGGGAGGCAAAGTTAGCAAATGAGGTTTGTAAGTTTTGTCACACAACCCTATCAGCGTTTTACTATGTGTAGAGAATAACCTAAATTTGTAGAATTTAGAAGAACATACTTGATGTTGGCAGGAACAACAACAACTTAGTATTTACCAAAGAAAAGAAAAAATAGGACATGTATTTTAAATATAACTGCTTAAGGTACAAGCTGCATAAAATAACCAAGGGGGCTACATTAATAGGGCAGTTTTGATTGTTTTAATTATAATTGATAACAATAGACAAATAATGGCACAAACAAAGTAACACAAGCAAAGCAAAAACAAGATACACACAACAGTCTTGGCTATGATAAAATAAATAAGAAACTTCAAAATTGTACTGTGATGGAGTGAACTTTCAATAAACAACATCAACTATTTTTTGTAGATTTTCTTTTGAATGTGTTTTTTAGAAGCTTTAGTTTTCTCATCAAGGGAGTTCCAAATTTTAGCTCTTTGAAATCGTAAATTGAGGGAAATGTTTGTTTATGCTAGGTGTACCAGCAGGTTGCCAAATTGTTTCAGAACCAAGAGGACTTGTTACAAGAGTTCAGCCAGTTTCTACCAGATGCTAATGGAGGACAGGGATCCTTATCAGTGAGTCACTTTTCAAATGATTTCATTCACTAAAATTAACATTTATCCTTCTGATCCCAGTTTCAGATAAACCAATAATGTATCAGTTTTTGAACTGTTAGTTGAAATCCTATAAAGTGACCATTCATTTTGTTTGTCTTGAAGAGTAGAAATGATTGGTGTTATTCATTCAAACTTTTGAACCAGTTGATGAAACCCTATAAAGTGACCATTCATTTTGCTTGTCTCGAAGAGTAGAAACAATTGGTGTTATTCATCCGATTTCTAACCTTCGAACGGGCAGTTCATAAAACCCCGCATATAAATTGACCATTGACTTTGTTTGTCTTGATGCGTAGAAGTAATTGGTGTTATTCATTCTATAACTTCTGAGCTAGTTGATGAAATCCTATATAAAGTGAATATTTGTTTCGATTGTCTCGAAGAGTAGAAACTATTGGTGTTATTCATTCGAATCAGTCTAAATTTTGAACGGGCAGTTGATGAAAACCTATAAAGTGACCATTGATTCTGTTTATCTTGAAGAGCCGTAGAAATGCTTGATGTGTTATTCATTCTAACTGTTGAATTATTTGGAAAAACCCTTTAAAGTGCCCACTCGTTTTGTTTGTCTCGAAGAGTAGAAACGATTGGTGTTATATTTATTCGAATTCTAACTTTTGAACGGGTAGTTCATGACACTCTAATAAATGACCATTAATTTTGTTTGTCTTAAAGAGTAGATTTTATTAACGTTGATTGTTTTCACTAAGTCGGATATTCATAATTTTCATGCAGTTTGCTGAATTTATCAGTTTTCTTGAAACTCACCCGGCATGCCGAGTGAAAACGCTTGTTTCTTGCACTTAATGCAAAGGCTTCATATTTTTGAAAATTGAGTATGTTGCATGTCACTGAGGCAACATAATACCACCAGAAAGCTTGTTTTTATGTGTATGGTAATTACATTAAACCTGTAAATTGAAATTAAATTCTTCGTTTGTTCTTAGTATTTTTTTACTTTGCATAAAATATAGATAATATTGAGGGTCTTTATACTAAAGACGGATTATACGTCTGGACGAACTTGGGCAAACATTTGTAGTTCGTCTGGTT
>JAODFW021442685.1:0-14121 GCA_027575235.2 Palythoa mutuki
ACCCCCGGCTATGTTTGTTCCTCGACCACTGGCTCCGCGCAGCCCCAGAATGTCACATCATCGTGGTTTACCGTCGACCGAGCGAAGCCATCGCATCACTTCATCGCCGCCACAGTCGAAGATTCGTCGACACCAGGCGCATCGATGCAACCGACCAAGCGTTTTGGAAGTCACCGGATCTGGGGCTGCAGCTTTGGATTCACTACTACGAACAGCTCCTTTCCCACCTACCGCCCGACGACCGCGTCTGCGGGGTCAACTTCGCAGACCGTGAGGTCATCGAAGGCCTCCCGGCCGCGATCGCAGCGCGATGGAGCATCTCTTTCAACTCCACGAGATCCCTCCAGCTCGACCCGACCTTGGGCACCGGCCCTCGCTCCAAAATCGAAGTTCGTGACCCTGCACTCATCGATCGCGCACGGGCGATTTGGGATCGCTTGACCGCCATTGGATCGCCAATGAACTGAAAGGGCGGATGTGGCCTCAAGATCGTTCGATTGCGCGCCGATAGGCCTTCATGGTGGAGGCACCACAAGACCGAAGAACGAGCGCTTCTCGAAAGATCGTCCTCGTCGATCTAGAGAACCTCTTATTCGGCAACCATGAAGGCATCGACGGCAATCGCCGGCCGGACCGATCCCGCGAAGTCCTCGCTCTCGCACAGGCGCGTCGGCCAGGAGACATGCTGATCGTCGGCTGTAACCCGCACCTCGCTTTCCTAGCCAGCGAGCACTTTCCCGGCGCCAAGATCGTTACCGGCAGAGGAAAAGACGGCGCCGATCAGGCACTGGTCGAAGCAATCGATGCCAATCACGCTGCCGAGCGATACAGCGAGCTGTGCATCGTCTCGGGAGATCACGCTTTCTGCGAAATAGCCCACGCTGCTCGGCGAGCGGGGATGTCTGTACGTGTCGTCGCTCCCCACGCAGGCCTTAGCACGGCACTGCGGGTGTACGCGGACACCGCGGTCCTACTTCCAGAAGCGCTCAACAACCACCCTGGCTCTACCTCTTCTGACCTTCCGAACCCGGACATCGCTGGCTCGTACCCAAACGCTTACGACGCCACCGATGTCGAGTTCCCGACGGTCAACAGCCCAGAAGGGACCGCCGCATGATCAACCGCAGAATCTTCCACCGAGTGGACGTGCAGGCCAACGGCGAGCTGCTGTGGGCAACGAAGTCCCGATTCGGGCGAGTTGCCAACCATCGTGAGTACGTCACGACGATCAACGTGTCGATCGACGGTGCCAGGATCGTCTTGAACGGTCACCACCAGTTCCCAGAGACCGCGAGAGCGCGTCTCAAGCTTGGGATTGAGTTCTCCGAGATCGAGGTCTTGGAGGTGCTCCACAACTCCAAGCCTGATATCACCCAGGTCCGTTTGTGCTTCATTGCGCCAAGCCCTCGATTCATTTCGGTGGTGGAGAGATGGATGCCGATAGACGCCAAAGAGCGCGCGGCTTTCCTCACCATGTGGACGTAACGGCAGCCAACGTCACCTCGACCGGTTCTTGACGGTCATATTGAGCTTGACCTCAGCTGTGATCTGCTTTTTGGTCGACGCCCACGAACAGATCGGGCACCTAGAAAGGTCGTGGTACCTGGCGGGGCAGTATTCGCGTCCGAAGAAGATGATCTGAAGGTGGCGTCGATTCCACGTGTCCTTGGGGAAGACGGCCTTGAGGTCCTTCTCCGTCCGCTCCACGGTCGTCCCGTTCGACAGCCCCCAGCGGTGCGCAAGCCGATGGATGTGGGTGTCGACAGCAAAAGCTGGAATGTTGAAGGCTCCGGCCATGACAACACTGGCAGTCTTATGACCAACACCGGCCAACGACTCAAGAAATTCCCAGTCGGGCAAGATCTCACCACCTCGCTCAAGAATCTGATGAGCCATCTTCGATAGATTCCGGGCCTTCGTCGGCGCGAGTCCGATCTCCTTTATCAATGCATGGATTTCCTCTGGAGCTAGTGCCGCCATCTTCTCGGGCGTGTCCGCTACCGCGAACAGTGCCGGGGTCACTTCGTTCACCTTCTTGTCGGTCGTTTGCGCAGAGAGGGCTACCGCTACTACAAGCGTGTACGGATCGTGATGATCGAGGGGAACAGGGGTCTCCGGATAAAGGTCGTCGAGCATCTTCCCAATGCGGTCGGCCTTCTCTGAGCGCTTCATAGGAGCCGCACGCTATCGAAGATCCGGCGATCGCGCAGCTGTCCGGTAGGTCATTCGACCCTCATGAATAACCGTCTGCAATCCGACCGGAACTTGGAGGGATTGTCCCTGGCCACCCAAAGGAACGATGGAACATGCGCGCCGAAATCATCTTGGACCTCTTCGACGTTGGAGCTGACGTTGGTCGGGCACTAGGCCGCGATGCGGCGGTATTCCCCGCGCTTGGCAATGTCGAGCGGCTCTGGAACCAACTCGGCATCGAGGTGGCGTCGATCCACGTGGTTGCTCCGGGCCCCACCAGTCCCACCGAGAAAGACGCTCAGACCTTTGGCGAGCTCCACACCATCGCCTGGTGGAAGACCGAGTCGGTGTTTGTGGGCGACGCCGCATTCGACGCAGCATTGGAACTGAGCGCATCTGACCAACACGGCCCCATAGGTCTCGCCGAGCTCATGACGACGCTCGCGCTTTCGCGATCGGACGCACTCGCTGCACACGAGGAGCAATCGCTCGTCATCATCATGAGCAACTCTCCGCTGGTCGCTCCTGCCGTGTCACACGCTCGTGGCGTGCCCGTGATGATCGCGGGCACGACGGTGTCTGACTCGGGGCTTTCGCACGCCCGGCTCGACCTTTCCTGGATGGGGCTGTTGAAGGAACGATCTTCGGCGTTCACCTTAGATGACGTAGCACTTCGCAACGGACGACCATGGATTGGCGAGGTCGCTGTCTGTACGCCCTTCGATCGAACCGATGGACGAGATCTACAAGCGGGCGAGCTTCCGACTTTCGCCGAATCGATAGCGTTGTTGGATCCCCACTACTTCGAGATGGTCGAGCACCCCGGTTGGCCTGACAGTGCTGCCATCGCAACCGTCATGCATACGTTGGGGCTCGGAGCGCTGGTCCACGTCGAAGACCTTTCCGCTCGTCGTTACCACAACGCTAAAGCTGAATCGGCGGCGACCCTGTATCGGTTTGCAGCCGACAATCCTGACGCGCCGATCGTGGTGGCATCAACCAGACCGAGCATGGTCGCGATCACATCGGCTCTCGACACCTACCGGATTGTGAACCCGGACCGCGTCCTTCGTTTCTGTGTCCCCGAACGGGACGGCGCCTTCGACGAATCGGCGTTTGCAACTTCGAACGCAGCATGCCGAATCATGATCGATGACGCCATAGTCGAGCTACGACACACGAGCGAGACTCCGCCCGATGACTCGACGAACGTGAAACTCACCGTCATCAACGGAGGTGGCGTCGATGCAACGCACTCACCAACCGCGCCTACGCTTGTTGTCCACGAAAATCCGAACACGATCCGTGATGACTCACAGCGATGGCGTGAGGCATCGAAGCGCCGATTCCTGCTTTTGGGTGCTGATGGCGATGAAGCGGTACCCGCACATGACAGCCAAGGAACGTTCCTACCGATCTCGTTGTTCGAATGTACCGACTTCGATGTACGCCCTCCTGAGCTCCGCCCCGGATGCATCGTCGAAGGCCTGCTCCACCCAGAGGGCGATCGGTGGATTGTGGTATCGGACCCAATCGAACGCCGGCGCTCCGCCCGGCAGGCCAAGCCGGAGACCTCTGCGCGGGCGGCGGCGTAACTACAGACGCACCCAGCCGTGTTCGATCTCTAGATCGGCCGACTCATATCCGCGATCGCCAGGAAGCAAGACCTCATATCGCCCGCCCGGGTCGTTTACTCGGACCCGCTGCTCGGGCGGGCGACGGCGGGCAGTCTCCATAAGGTCGTCTACGGTCGCGTAGCGGGCTAGGCAGGCCAACATCCGCCGAGTGACCGTCATTAGGGGAAACTCCTCACCGTGTACCTTGATCGCTTCCGCGGGCGAAACCCAGCGCGCGTCCACCACTTCGCGGTGATCGGGTGAGACCGATTGTCCACCGGGAGCAGCAGCCACGAAGAAACGAGTATCGAATCGCCTCGGTGGACCTACCGGCGTGATGAAGCGAGCCACTTCGTGAATATTGCCGAGGTTTACGCTCAGCCCTCGGCATGCCAATAGGGAAAGCAGCGGTGAACTCTCCGCCTGTAGTGCCTCTCGTATTTCGGCGAGGGTGTCCGTATCGATGGCGTCGGATCCTTGCTCATCGAGGAGAAATAGGCCAGCCTCTTCGATGGTCTCTCGGACCGCAGCCGTCCACCACGCCAATCCCCCGTTCGCCAGACCGAGAATGTGCGAAGCCTCCTGGTCAGTCCGCCCCGTGAAAACGTCGTCATCGCACAGCGCGTCCTGGGGATCGACTCGCCCTCCCGGAAAGACCCAAACGCCCGCTCCAAATGCGGCACGCGACGCGCGCTGGACCATGAGCACTTCAAAGCGCGGTTGTTCGCGCACCACCATGATGGTCGCCGCGTCGCGGACTGCGACCGCATTCGGGTCTTCGTCTGCGACGGAAGGCTGATATCTCCCGAGTGGTGACACGTCCTCGACGCTACCGAATGGGCCGAATTCCCGTCACGATGATCGAGGTATCTAGATGGCGCATCTGCTCGACCAGCCGAACCATCATGTCTTGATCGCAGTCGTAGTAACCGCTGTCGACCGCACGCTGCAAGTCCTCCCTAGCCGACAACGATGACAGACCCGTGCCATTGGGAGCGACAGCTATGACGTCAATCTCGACGGCTCCCTGGTCGCCAACCGATCCGCGGAGCCCGGTGATCTGCGGGACGAACACCTGAAGTGTTCCGGTGTGGTCGGTGAACATCCCCACACATCCCGGAATGGGCCCACCGCCCACGCTCGTTTCGTAGGTACCGACCAGGGTCGCCACGACGTGTGATTCGACGATGCGTTCCTCACGGAAGCTCTTCACGGTGTGCGTGGCGCCCCGAAGTTCGAAGTCTTCGCGCCGAAGTCCCTCGGCGTATAGCCAGTGGTCGCTGAATGCTGTGCGGTCGTTCGCCTCAAAACGGCGCGGGGCGTCAGAGCCGATCGCGCAATCGAGCGACCGCTTGATGACCGCAGCGAAGTGCGGGCCATGAAGCCCACCGGTTCGGTCGTCGATGAGGTCACGCTCGAGCGCAGTGCTGATCACATCCAACAGCCCGGAAACTCCAAAGGCCCAAAGACTCACCTCAGACTCATCGTGGTAGGAGTGAAATACGCGTCCGCCAGGGTGCACGGCGCTCGCAAGCTCAATCCAAATACGGGAGTGCATCCAGTCGGCCACGGGCAGTAGAACGGCCGGACATGGAGGGTGTGCGCACCGTCTTCGCTCGATGATGTCCTCGATCGGGATGAACCCATCGAAGATCGGCCACCGGATGGACGATGGGTCGAACCGTGACCAGAACGCTCGTAGCTCACGGGGAAGCTCAAGAGGAGCGATGTTGCGCTCGATCGCACCGATGCGGTTGACGACATCGACGCGGCGTCCCCATGGAGCAACTCGAACGTCGTACGGCTTTCCTGCCCGTTGAAATCGTTCCACGGCTTCGTCGACCAAAATCATCAACGGAGAGTTCGGCTCAGACGTCCCGTGCCTTGATCAATGATTGCGTCAGCGTCGTCGGCCTCTCAATTTTGTGGCCACTCTCAGGTTGCGAGCAGCCGGTCTCGGAACTTCTCAGCATTGATGAAGAGGTCGTCTTCTCCAATTTGATCAAACGGATTTTCGAGGTGCTCTTGGATGTTGTCGAGACTGACCAAGATGACGGTCAACAACACAGGCATGACGTATTCGAGCCCACGGCTGTAGTCCTGACTTATCGCTGCAAAGTAGGGCCCGTAAAGGACAGGTAGCACCACGATGAAGAGTTTGCTGTACGCCCGCAGAGTCAACGGGGTCCGATATTGATACACGTGTTTGATGTGTTCGAAGCTGATCATCATCTTGGACAGGAACTGGTTGCATCGCGAAGCCTCACCCGACGGTAAACCTCGCTCCCGCAGCGAGTTGATGAAAATCGAAAGATTCGAAAAGGCGGCGTACACCTCGCGTTCGTTGTGTTCCATTTCGCTGACCGGCTGCTCGAACATGGTCCGCATGCCTTGCAGGAGGTCGTACAGCAGGTCCCTCCCGAGGTCTTGCAGCTCGGCGTCGGTGTCGACCAACCAGTCGCGGGTGGCGAAGTACACGGCTCGGCCGTGTGCCTTTATCGCTCCATAGTCATCGAGCGCGGCTTCGCGACGTTTGTACGCACCGCCGATGGAGAACACGATCGGGAAGATGACCGCAGTGCCCATCAGTGTGAGCGGGAACTCGGCAAACCACTGCTGCTGGCGGCACACCGCCGTGGATGCGATTGCCACGGCCACGGTGATGAACGTTTGCACGTTGATGATCGAATGGATGCTCGAAACAATGCCACGCATGGTCGAGCAGCTTAAGGGCTGCTCAACAAGTTCCCGTTCCCGTGAGATCTCGGCCACGCCACCACGACCAGATCCACTTCGAGGTTGGAATGAGAACCACCGCGGGCATGAAGGCAGCGATGCACGCCCCGAGCCACACGAGATGTGGGGCCCCGTCGATGCTGGCATCGGGATCTCCGAATCGAGCCCAAGTGAGGATGAAATAGGCGACGGAAAGAGCTAACGCCGTCCCTGCTCGTTCGCGCCACTGCACGTCTGCGGCCAATCGGGAGACGCCGAATACCGCCGCGACAATGAATAGGAGCCCGACCAAGCTTCCGTAGGCGTCGATGATGCTACGGTCGCCGTTCCATTCGAGCGCGATGTTGTAGGCCAAGACCGCCGACAACGGGATCGACAGCAGCGCCGCGAACAATCGAGTAGCACGCATCAGCACACGGTGTCATCAGTGGGTGCGGTCTCGCTAGAGCCCGATGGCCCAACGCGAAGCCGCCGGGCCGCCAGGAGGCACCATGTTGGCTCATGGGTTACCGTGTCCCCATGCCGGAATCGCACTCGGATATGACGGAATCCATGAGCAAGGTGATGAGTCTCTCTGGTGATGTCGACGAGTTGCAGTCGTACTATGACCGTTGGGCCGCCACCTACGACGATGACGTGGCCAGCCACGGCTATGGCCTGCCGTCGATGATGGTGCGCTCTGTGGAGTCGGCGCTCACCGCATTAGATCCCGACGCGGAATTCTTGGATCGCTCCATGCGGGTCATCGATGCCGGTTGCGGCACTGGGTTGGTCGGTGCGGCCCTTGCCGACGCTGGCTTCACCAACATTCACGGCGTTGACCTTTCCCACAAAATGGTCGAGCACGCGCGACGACGCGGCGTCTATCAATCGCTGGCCGCCGGCGTGGATCTATCAGAGGAGTGCCCGGAGAATCTCCAGAGGTCGGCCGATGTAGTCACCGTGGGCGGCGTATTCACGGTAGGTCATGTTCCCCCGACGGCAATAAACGCCATGGCGAGCATCGCCCGCAACGGCGGTGTGCTCGTCGTGAGTGCCCGGCGGGCATACGTGGAGGAATCAAATTTCAACGACGTTGTCGAAGACCTTGTCACGAGCGGAGCCCTGAAGCCGCTGTTTACGGCAGTCGATGCCCCGTACACCATGGATAGCAACGGTGACTACCGCGCATTCGAGGTGGCTTCCAGCAGCTGAACGACGACCTCGGCTCCTCATGCCGCAATTCTCCAGCTCATTTTCTTGTCGACATGCTTGACTGGAGCGATGCTCGTATCGATCAGCTGCCTAGGGCCGACCTGGGCTTGCGCCGTTTCTGGTGACAATCCGTGTCGACGTTCGCGCGTTGTGAGGTGAATTGGTCCTATTTGCGTTATAGGCCTTTCGGACGGTGGTAATTGCTCTTGCTTTAGCCCTACTATGGGCCGATGACCGAGATCACGGTAGGCGGACGCCACACCGTAGAGCACACCAACGCGGAGCTTCTTGAGCGATGCGCCGACGGTGACGAGATTGCGTGGTCAACTTTGGTTCGGCGATACGAACAGCTCGTATGGTCTGTGGCTCGCCATGAAGGACTCGATCAACAATTGGCGGCGGACATCACCCAAGCGACGTTCGCGCAGTTGCTGACCCGCCTCGACGCCGTTCGAGAGCCCGAGCACCTCGGACAATGGCTTGCCACCGTGGCCCGGCGAGCGAGTTGGCGGGCCCGCCGAGCAGAACGGCCCACCGACGAGGTAGACGAGGAACACAGCGACGACGACGATTTCGCAGACGACTTCGCCCGCGCCGTTGGCGTGCACGAAGCGGTTCGCAGCCTCGGGGAGCCATGCCGTTCGCTCATCACCGGGTTGTTCTTTGACAGCTCCGAACCCGACTACGCCACGATCGCGGTCCGACTGGGACGACCCGTGGGTTCTATCGGCCCACTACGAGGCCGTTGTCTTGCGCAGCTTCGGCAACTCTTGATCGAGGGAGATTTCACAGGAGGCGGAAATGAGTGATGGTCTAGGGCGTGACGAGCTGATTCGGCGCCTCGCGGAACGCGTTGCGCCAGACAACCCAGACCGAGCCGCGAAAGCACTGGCCCGCTCTCCCGAACTCGCGGGTGACCTGACCTGGCTGGCTGAGCTGTTCGCCGCATCTGAGCTGTTGCCTCTACAAGACGTTCCTCCGGAGGTTTCTTCCCGGCTTCATCGGATGTATCGGGAGTCGCTTTCGATACCGATGCTCGCCGAGGAGGCCATCATCATCCATGACTCTCGCCACGGCGAAGAGATGCTCGTCGGGGTTCGCGCCGATGGCGGCGACGACGTATGGACCCTCATGCTCACCGCACCGAGCGCCGACGTGGTGCTCGATGGCCGCCCAGGCCCAGCGGGAACCGAAGTCACTGGCCAGGTGCTCGTGCGCACCGGTGAGAGCGAAGTTCTGGCGGTGGAAGCCGTCGGGCCCGCCACCGTGGCGACCAGCACCGATGACTTCGGACAGTTCGATCTCGGGGTGTTGTCACCGGGCAGTTGGGAATTGGCTGCGGCAGGCCCACGAGTGCAGCTGCAATGGCGGTTCGATATATGAGCGCTACCATGCTGCCCTCTGCGGCCTCCCTGTATGAGCAAGCACGTTCGCTGTTGATGCAAGGTCGGCCCGAGGACGCGCTCGTGTCGATCGCCGATGCACGGGAGCAGTTCCAGGCCGAAGGCGACGATCTCGGAGCACTACGAACAGATCTGGGCCGGATCAACGTGCTCGACGACCTCGGTCGCCACAGCGAAGCGCTCCAGACGGCCGTCTCTCTCGTGCGCTCGATCGACGATGTGGACGCACCCTCCGACCAGCAGCCGTTGCTCGATTGGTTACGCTCCGCGGCGAATGAGAATCTTGGCGCAGCGTTGGGCTGGCACGGGAGCCACGAGGGTGCCCGCCGTGCGCTCGAAGCGAGCGCTGCGGGTTATCGCTCCGCTGGGTCGACCGAAGACGTAGCGCGCGTGTCTGCAAACCTCGGGATCGAGGCATTGGAAACCGGAGATCTTCACACGGCCCGCGAGGCGTTAGAGGCAGCACTTCCCCAACTCGTCGAGGATCCCGCCCTTGCGGTTCGCTGCCGCCAACATCTCGCTCTCGTCGAGGCTCGTGCAGGAAACTTCGCCCGTGCGACTGCTCTCACCGCACGTGATGATGCCGGGGTCTCCGATAATACGGGCGACAATGTCGACGGGGCGCGACGCGGACTTGTCGCGGCGAGGGTCTCGGCTGAACTGAACCTGTGGGAGGATGTCGCCGAACAGGCGACGGCACTGCACGAGTGGTTCCTCGGAAATGGGCTTGTTCGAGACGCTGCAGAAGCTGCGGGACTATTGGCGATGGCGCTGACGGCCTTGGGAGATCCTGAAACCGGCGAGGAGCATGGACTTGCCTCCGTCGAGGCGCTTCGCGAGCTCAGCCTCGACGTGCGAGCTGCCGCGATGCTCGTCGAGCTTGCGGCATCGGGAGTCACCGTCGACGGGGAAGCCCTTCCATCTGCACACCACGTGCTCCGCGCCGCGGGCGAACTCCTCTCGGCGAACGAGGCCGCGTTGTTGCTGGCTGAAGATGCCGAAACCGATGATGCACGAGCGTGGCTCAATGCCATGACGCAGCCGATGCCAGCCACACAGCAATGGCGCCACGATCACCTCCGTGCTTTGGGCCTGGACGGTTCAGAGCGACGATCACTCCTGCAAAGTGCGGTAGGAACCATTCGAGACCTGCGTGGCACGGTGGATGAGGATCGTCGTCGGCGTTCCTTCATGACCGGACGGCGAGCCCCCGTGGACACGCTGCTCGGCGACCTGCTTCACGACGGAGACGCAGCCGGGGCCTTCGAGCTGTCCTGCGAAGAACGCTCGTCATCACTAACGAGCGCGGTGCACGCGCCATATCAGCGACCAGCGGCGGGCACGGTCTTGTACCAGGTCGCCGGCGAGCGGGTGATGGCCTTCGTGCAAACTACCGATGGCACCGAGCTCGTCGACCTTTCGGTGACAGTCACCGAGCTGGTCGATCGCCGCCGCCGCCTGGAAGCTCAGTGTCGTCGCCTCACGGATCCGAGAATGCGCGTCCATCTTCCCATGCTTCGGGCCGCCGCAGACTCTGTGCTGAGCGAGTTGTACGAATCGCTTCTCCTCCCTGTGGAGAACGTCTTCCCAACCGGACCGTTGACCATCATCCCCGCGGCAGCTACGTCGGGGATACCGTTCAACGCGTTGCACGACGGCACCGGCTACGTGCTCGAACGCCGACAGATCGACTTCGCAGCGGGCACCCGGGCTGCCCGGTGTCACGTTGGCCCGGTATTGGTTGTGGGCGTCCCCGACGAACGGGCACCACAGATTGAAAACGAGGCTCGTCACATCGCCGAACTCACCAGCGGTACCCTGCTGCTCGGGGCTGATGCCACACGCGCAGCCGTGCGAGAGGCGATTGCTCACCACGGGGTCATCCATATCGCGACACATGGTTCGTTCGATGCCCGCGACGCCGATGAGTCATCGATCGACCTCGCCGATGGCGTCATGACGGCTCGTGAGTTGTCGACCACCGACCTTGGTGGAAGGCTGGTTGTACTTTCGGCGTGCAGCACCGGCAAGCAGGCCGCAGCTGGCGAAGACGAGCTCCTAGGGGTCCCCCGAGGCCTGTTGCTCGGTGGCGCCGCTCGTGTTGTCGTCAATCTGTGGCCGGTAGACGACGTCGCGAGTAGCGGGTTGATGAGTCACTTCTACCTTCAACAGGCCACGCACGGCCCCTCAGCGGCTCTGCGCTCGGCTCAGCTCGCCGCCCTCGATCTCCATCCCCACCCCGCCCTCTGGGCACCTGCAATTTCCTATGGCTGGCTCGCTCCAGCTGATGAAAGGACCCGTCCATGACCTACATCGATTACCGCACACTGCGGATCTGTTTGACCAGCCTGGCGGGGGTGATGATCGTCATCCTGGCCATGATGGAGCCAGCGGCCGGCAAGGCGGGCAAGGCCGGAAAGAACGACACAATCACGACCGTTGAGTTCGTTGTGCGAGCTGAAGCTGGTCATTCGATCGATGAGATCGCCGACGACAACGACCTCGTGGTTCTAGAGACCATTCGCTCAGGCGTGTGGCGGGTATCGGCTGAGATCGGAGTCGATGAGAAGGACCCGGACAAGAGTATTTACGACTACATCGAGGACATCAGCAAAGACAAGGACGTTAAGTACGCGGTTCCCCTCGTCACTTCGCTTGAGGACTCCCGATTTTACGCATGGCCGGCAGGTTCCAAGAAGAGCAGCCACCACGGGCAATGGCTGGATTCGCTGCTTTCCGGTGATGGAACGCTGACCGGTAAAGGTGCGCGCATTGCCGTCCTCGATACCGGATTCGATATGGATCACGATCTTCTCGTCGACCGCTGGGTGTCTCCACTCGATCTGCTCGACGGTGACACGCACCCAAGCGATCAACTCGACGGAGTCGATGACGACCGGGACGGTCTGATCGACGAAGCATACGGCCACGGAACGTTTGTGGCCGGGGTCATCGCCCAGCTGGCGCCGGGTGCCGAGATCGTCCCCATTCGGGTACTCGAGGCCGATGGCACCGGGACTCTCTATGACGTCATCGACGGCATCGACGCCGCTATCGCACGTGATGTCGATGTGATCAACATCAGCTTCGGTACGACGCTCAAGATCAAGGCGCTTGAGGAAGCCGTGAAACGAGCTCAGCATGAGGGCATCGTCGTAGTCGCCTCGGCAGGGAATGCCGGGAATGAGGAGAAGCAGTACCCGGCTGCGTACGGCAAGGTGATTGCGGTTGCGGCCTTTGAGGCCTCCGCTGATGGCGTGCCCTCTTGGGGAACTCATGGCAGTTGGGTGGATGTGAGTGCACCCGGCGTCGATTTGATCAGTGCATTGCCCGGAAACCGCATGACCACCTGGAGCGGCTCGTCGATGGCGGCCCCGGTTGTGGCTTCTCAGATCGCCCTCATGATCGAGGACGGAAGCGCTGACATCAAAAAGCACGCGGAGAAGGAAGTCAAGGAAACCGCCCGCAAGACGAGCGGAGACCGAACCAGCAAAGAGGGTGTGGTCGGCCAAGGCAAGTGGCTTGGCAAACTCCGCCACCGCTGAGCAACATCAGCGGCGAGGAGCCTCACACACGTCGCTATAGCCGTGCGGGCCAGCCGCTCTAGCTGTATCGCTTGAGGTCCGATGTGATCGGACAGCTATCGTTTGGCCTATGTCGCAGCAGTCGAGCTTTGAGTCCGAACTCGATTCAATCCGGGCAGAGAAGTCGTTCCTCGAACGACGACAGGGCACCGATCGACAGACGCTCGAACGCCTCTTCGCAATAGACAAGGAACTGTTGCCGCTGTGGATCGCGGAACCCAACGTTGCGCTGGCTGACGGCATAGTCGAGGCGCTAGAGCGCCGAGCGAGTACCGGTTGGTACGGCTATGAGGTGCGACCGGAATCGGTATTGCAGGCGTTTTGGAGGTGGATGAGCACTCGACACGGTTGGGACGGCGCTGGCTTGCAGACGACCGTAAGCCCGAGTGTCGGCACCTCGATTGGCACACTTATCGACATCGTGACCGAACCGCGTGATGGCGTAATTATCCAGCCACCGGTATTCACCGATTTCAAGTCCCTGATCAGTGCTTCAGAAAGAACGATCTCCAAGAACCCCCTCCGATTGACCGAGGACGGCTACCGAATCGACTTCGACGACTTGGAGTCCACGGCCGCCAACCCTCGGAACAAGATGCTGATCCTTTGCAACCCTCATAACCCCGTAGGTCGGGTCTGGACAGACGCCGAGTTGCAACGGGTTGCCTCCATCTGCGCCAGCAACGGTGTGTCGGTACTCGCCGACGAGATCCACTCCGATCTGGTGATTGCTCCAAACGCATTTCATCCCTTTGCGCGGGCCGCCGAGGAAGTGAATGTCGCGTGGGCGGCAGTTCACGGGCCGATCAAGACATTCGGGCTTGCGGGTGTCTGTGACACACTGCTGGTGACCAACGATGACGACATTGCAGAGCAATTCCAGGTGAGAAGCTCCAGGTATCACCTCACCCGAAACAACGTCTTCGGGTTGACGGCGTTCGAAGCGGCGTACCGTACCGGAGGCCCATGGCTCGACGATTTTCTCGACCTACTAGCAGAGAACGTGCGCGTACTTGAGCGAGACCTACCCGATGAGATCGAACTGATCCGACCAGAAGGCACCTACCTGGCGTGGCTCGATATGTCGGAGCCGATCAACGAGCTCGATAGCGGCAAGATGGCGGAGAAGGAAGAGCTGGATGCGGCGGAGCGCTACTTCGAGAAGTGGCTGGTAATGAACTCGGGGGTGCAGCTCAACCCCGGCCACACGTACGGTACCGGCGGCGCCGGACCCCTGCGCATGAATCTCGGCGCGCCGCGCCCGCTGATCGAGCAGGCGCTCGGCAGGATCTCGGGAGCGCTGCAGCGCATCTGAGGCCCGGCCTCGCCGCCGGCGAACTTGTGCCTGCCCTATAGACCGAGCCCGTCCAGCAGGCTGGTGCTGGCGGCCCTCAC
>JAODFW021443690.1:0-14114 GCA_027575235.2 Palythoa mutuki
GCGTGACTTGCAAGTGTGGCTCTTGTTCTGTGAATCAGAGACCTCGGTTCGGGGACGCTGGCTATGCTTGTGGTTTGGGTTTGTGAAGGTTTTGTTGCGTTGGTCCTAGGCCTGACCCACCATATATATGTTGATATAGATGTAGGTGCTTTTTGAGTGCTTGTGGCTATTGCTTACGAACATGGAAATACGTAGAATAATGTGAAGAATTTTGCGGTCCCAAAGTTTACCCATTATAGTAAAAGTACGTGTTGAGATATAACTTGCATTAATTGGCTGCAACGTTCCGCGATTGCTGTTAAAAATGATTGCATAGATTCGGGCTTCCTGAGGTTCCTCATTGCGGACACTCAAAGACGATAACATAGTGGCTTCTGTCCTACTGGCAGTGGCTAAAAAATCATAAAAAATTCCATATTCGTTGCCACGTCAACATGATGCAAAATGTCATTAAAAGTACATTACTCAATCTGTTTTATTACTTTCTGTTTGTGTACCAAATTTGATTGGAATTTGTTAATTAGAATAGTTCTAGATTTAAAGGATACAATCGGTGGACATTTTCTATCCCCTCATCGCTCTCCCATTTGGTGATCGACCAGACAACCTAGGCCAAAAACCCTTCAATGCAAAAATAATGAATAAATGAAACTAAGGCTAAACACAAAGTATAAAGGTCTTTTGATTTTTTTTTTCTGTAGATTGGTTCCTGTGGCAAATCAAGACTGCGCGGGCCGAAGCACCATAACTCACAAAAAGTAAGAATCAGTATAGATTCACAGGAGCCCATGAATAGGAGCCATTTGTGCCAACCTTTGCGCGCATCTTTAGGTTTTTTAGACGCTGAGGGTAATCTAGACTCGCGCACCCTGTGATGCATTTGTGTGTGCAACGTGTGAAACGCGTGTGAAACGTGTGAAATGCATGTGAAACGTGTGAAATGCATGTGCAATGTGAGAAATGCATGTGCAACATGTGAAATGCATGTGAAGCGTGTGAAATGCATGTGAAACGTGTGAAATGCATGTAAAACGTGTGAAATGCATGTGCAACGTGTGAAATGCATGTGAAACGTGTGAAATGCATGTGAAACGTGTGAAATGCATGTGAAACGTGTGAAAGGCATGTGAAACGTGTGAAATGCATGTGAAACGTGTGAAATGCATGTGAAACGTGTAAAATTTTAAATTGAATTGAGCCTCATTCTGAAAACGTAGTTAAAAAAATAGAACGAGACGTCGCACAAAGGTTGGTTCAATCATATAGTGCATATAACGGCTCCTCGTCAGTATTTCTTTAATAGAATTCCTGCTTTTTTACATTGCCCTTTTTATTGAGTATTAAATTTACAAAAGCACGATGTTCTTTTTTTCCGAGGAGATTCGCCTAAAAATCTTAACAAAAATTGAAAAATATAAAAGCCCTTCTTCAATATATTACGGATATTTAAATTTTTTACCAAAGCATTAGCGAGGCAAAACAGTTTTTCAACTATCATATAGGATTTTACTACTATCTTTAGGTCATTCCTTTCTTTGTTTTAAAATCGTTTATAAGGATGCATTACGTTCTCTTTCTTAGCGTACTGCTCTACTTCTGCCCAGAAGAAACAACTCAAACGTTATAACAACGAAACTGGATGGAGAAGATGGTGACTTGAAGAACAATAACAGCAGTTCCTTGTTGAACGAAGCCAACAAGACACATTTTTTGCATAACAATATAAATTTGACATCTAATAAAGTAGATGTACTCCTCCATGCAGCTGCTGTTAACTCATCATCAAAGATACAAGAAAAAATATCCAAAAATATCTCACCACTTCTGATTCGAAACGCAACGAATAATGGTACTATTAAAGTCCAGGTCTCAGTACCAAAATCTGGGTTAATCAAGCTTGGGAACTCTACAAACAAAGGAGCTGTGGGTGCCAACTACAGTAATAGTCACCAAATCCTAAATTCAACTGCAACACAATTGGAAGACCACAATTCTAACGAAAGTCTCCCAGCAATGAAGCAAAGCGACAAACCGAACCCAATTTCTTATAAACAGGGCTTGAAAAATCCCAAAACAAATCACACAGTTAACGCAGGAATAAGAATCTCTTTAGATTCATCTGACGGCGAAGCAAGTCCTCACGCAATTGGAGTAACAACTTACAACCTAGGATCAACGACCTTGTCTCTGGAGGGTCTGCCGAGGTTTAAAACCAAACAAGGTAAAGTTGAAGAACCATATTTAATGAAAACAATCATAAAACAGAATTGCAATCATTAACTTGCACACGGAGACTTTTTTCAAATTTGTAAGCATGTATAAGTGAAGAATAACTTTTGATTTTTTAAATTTTACGAGCATTTTCCAATAACTTGAACATGTTAATTGAACCTAAACGTTATACATTAGAGTATCCGATACAAGTCCTTAATGGTCAAGAAACTTGTTATGAGGAACCGTTCTATTTATCTAAACCAATTGAAAGGACGTCTACCTGACACTACCACTACCATTACCACTACTATATTTTATCATTACCACTATCCACCCTACCACTACCACCATCACTACCATTATTACTTCCACTACCGCTACCATTAGCACTGCCGTATTACCATTACCATTACCATTACCATTACCATTACCATTACCATTGCCACTATCCACTACCACTACCACTAAGTATACCACTTTTACTATCACTACCAGTACCACTACCACTCCCATTACCATACCACTATTACTGCCACTACCACTGGCGTATTACCATTACCATTACCATTACTATTGCCACTATCCACTACCACTACCAGTACGTATACCACTACCACTACCATTGTCACTATCACTATCACTACGACGTGACCTGTACCAGTACCAATACCACTACACTACCACTACCATTATTACTGCTACTGCCATTACCATTCCTTTTTCTAGTGCTATTACCTTCAAAAATACTATTTCCATTGAAACTACCAATAGCAACATCACTACCACTAAAAACATACCATTTCCGTTATTATTACGACTAACAGTTCTACAATTGCTGTTCTATTCCGTGTCTTCCTTTAGATTCTTCAAATGTAAACAAACAGAATGATGGCACTGACAAAAGCCTCTCCAACATCGGAATAACAATTGGACAAAGTCACGAAGACCACGGACATGGCGTCTCAGTTAACCTGAGAAACAGCGACCTTTCTAAGAATAGAGAAGATTTAGTTCTAAAGCCTACAATTGAACAATTTAGAGACAAAAAGCAAAAGAGCGTAGATAGACAACTTAACAAATCTAATCCACAATTCCAAGATTCTCCTGGCTTTGTAAGTAATCTCTTGGCAAAAAGGCCCTCCTCTAAGTTGGGAATAGCTATAAGAGATAACAGAAAAAAGGGAAACACTAATGTGAAGTGCTCATTCGACGGGGCTGGTTCTGCGACTATTTGTATCTCGGATGATACTGAAGCTTCTGAGCTGCTTAACACTCAATCATCCAAAAAACTATCGACAACCTTCAATCTCATCTGATACCTGGTGACATCAGCAAGCGAAGGAGAATGGCCATGGCTTTTGGCCACAGACAAAGCAGCTTCACAAAAAGGTTCCTTAAGTTTCAACTGAAACAAGATTTGCATAGATAAAGAAAAAAAACTGGGAATGAATAGAATCCGCTGTACACGATGTACGCGGTGTCAACCCATAAAGAAAATAACAAATTAGCATGGCGTAAAATGCTTGCATAATGAAAAAGTAAATGAAGAATCAATAAAAATATTAATTGGTTTTTACCTTAATGTTAAATGTTTCAAGGGTGGTATTTTACAAGACCCTTGGTGCACTCATTCGTAAATAATTTTTTGTCAGGGTGTTATACCGAAAGAGCGAAACGAGACACTTGTTTCGCACTCCTCTTTTCCCGTGGGTAGTATAAACGTGACAAAAGAAAAACTATATATGCGCTGTGCTCGTTTAATAAACCATGACGAACTAAGCGAGATTAATAAATAATTTTAAAACGAAATGTTAGAAAAACTCTGTCTGCTGCTATATCAAGCTTGTGCAGAACGACTTGTAAAGTAAGTTAATTAATCAAAACATATGCACAAACATACCAAGTTTGTTGTTTATACCTGTGAACCGAATTGTATTTCGAATTTATTCCATAGCAGGAGGTGACTTGTTATAATCCACAAAAGGATCAAAGGTAACATAATAAAAGTTTGTGAGTTTTGGGAAGATCACAAAAGGGCATTTGAAAACGTGCCAAAACAGGACTCAAGAAATTAGCGAGGTCAAGCTTCGCAAACAACGAACTTTTTCAAAAGACTATAGGTTATATAGCACAAATTTGCAACAACCCACAGTCGTAACTAAAGGGAAGCACGACTCTAGTGAAGTTGTCCGGCCTTATATAATGAAACTTACGCAAAGTTTCCATAACGATTTTTTAATTCGATACTATGTCAAATTGTTTACGAACTCGATGGATTATTTTTCGAGCTCTTTAATCCAGTTTGATATGACTAATATTAAACTTGTTAAAGAGTTTCTATCATCCGAAAAGGCTGCTTTTATTTCTTATACCTGGCGGAATTGTAAATAATACCATTCGCCCCTTTTTGCATCTATTCAATTAGAAATGTGCATGGAATTAATAAACCTGACAATCAAAAGGTTTTTTAAAAGCTATCTTTTTTCTTGTATCTTATAAAAATGATGAAGAAAAGAAATTTGAATCAGCAGGTGCCGATGTCATTGTCTCAAAATATTTTGCGGGTTAAGGCAAGCCCAACTATTTTAATGGATCTGAGCAATTAAAGTTATTCCAAATCTTGTTGGCCCGTCAAAGAAAAGATATTTTTATTAAAATTGTAGCAAAATTTTAACTATGAAAGTCATTAAGATCTCTAGTTTGATATTCAAAACGAATCCATTTATAAAAATAGTTCCTAATGCGACAAGTGAGGGACATAGGTTTACGAGTACCACTGAAGGCCATTCGAATTTCCTTTGAAAGGTAATCGCTGAATAAATTGAATTGAGGGTGAATTGGCTTATTCTTATATTGTCGAAGAATCAGTAAAACTTTAAAAAAATCATAAAAGTTTTTTTACCGTTTTTTCAGCCTCGGATATCAGGTTCTAGAATGTTCTAAAACTTTGGAAAAAACTGTAAATGTAAGTAACCACTCCTGTCGCGTTATAGATCAATAAATGATCTAATCGGCTTGAAACGTTAAAGATTTGAAATGAAAAACCAATACAATGAAGGATATCCTGTGTTGATTTGATCTTTCTTTTCATTTCCAAAACTTTTGGCGTTTTTCAGCCTCGCGATCTTGTAAAACGCTTTTTATAAAAAAAGTGTGCGTGCATTATTAAAAAGACATTAATGCAGACCATCTTTATAAAACCGGTTGGCGGTGCGGTTAAGCTCTCTCTGCTTTGAGTTTTGTTCTAGTTCACGGACTATGGGGAACCTTTAGCTGTCCGTCAAAAATCGATAACATGATCGATTTAAGACCTAATTATCTTTAATACTTCAACGCAAATGAAAAAAAAATTATTACCCATCTTTCTCCCTTTCAGTAGTACAACTGATATATTGACTTATCGATTTATTAAGCCACGGCGAAAAGTCTTCGCTGCTGGAAGCCGTCGAAATTGCCGGACGCATTGTAAAACTATTGTCTATTAAAGACAACTGTTTAGGGAAACACATTTTGACAGCACATTTTGATTTCTGACAAATTGACCGTATTATATGTAATAAGTAATAAATCAGGATAAGAGGATATCAGTTTATGATTATAGAATAAAACGACAACATCTAAACGTTATTGATCTTCAAAGGTGCTTATCGGAATATGCATAAACAACTTTGCATCAAAACAATCTTGAGAATTGCATTTGGTAGGGCAGCACACAATTCAGAACAATCATTATCAACGTGTTTTGAAAACCTCAAAAATTACCACATTTGTGGCGTTAAGTCTCCCAGTTCTCAAAACTGAATATAACGATGCATAACTTAATCTCACGGTAAGCCAACCATCGAAGGATATTCAGAAAACAGTTTTGAAAGCAAGAGGTCTGTGATATTGTTAAGATAAATATTAACCACTATAACAAAACTGTATCATGACTAATAATATTAATGAATATCAATACCACTGACAGAAACAAAACAAATTTTCAATTTTATTGATGATTATGAGGATAATGAAAATGATGATTATATTTGCACAGTTGGTTCGAACCGCTAGTGCTTTTAAAGAATAGCTTAATCAAAAACTTTCCAAATATTCAGTAAGGTTAAGTCAATTAAACTATTTTTCTTTTAACACAACGATAAGTTTACAGATCAGTCATAAATATAAACGTTGACTGATTCGGCTAGTATAGAGCAGAATTTATAAAAAGGGCAAGGACATAATTTTAGAAACGAAATTTAAACAACACTTTTGTCTAGTTTTGAAGTTAGTCAAACAACGTCCTTCTGTGCCCATGTTTGTGTAGAGGGCTAGCTGAGGGTGATTATAGAAGTGCGATTAACTGAAATATTTCAGAGATAGTATTCGGTAATTAAGAGAAACATATGGCTAATCTTCTTAAGAAAAGAGGGAAAAGATTCGATGGGAAAAGAATTCGATCACGTGACTTGTGACTTATTGACAGCCAACCGGTCGCTACTGAATGAGATTTGCTGCGAGGGTCATAAAAGTTACATCAGATCGTAATTACACATTTACTAAGAAACAAAAAAAAAACCTTGCATGAACGCAAACATTTGATGAGTTTTTTATAAGTAAGATGGAAAGCTGCAAGAAATGTGCGCTCAGTCATTAGCGAAACCAAACGAGGTAATTAATAAGCGACGATATTAAACGGTATTAGTGAACTTGGAAACGTTGGTTCTTTTATAATTATTTACAACCTTTGAAAACTTTCAATGTTTTAAAGACTTTAATTTATCTGTTTCATGGGCTGTCTTTTAGCTTTTCTACTAAACCCCAGGTTAAAAATGGCTAACCAAACGTTTTCGAATTCTATTTCACTACACGTGTTTTCAAACTTTTCCACGCACCGATAAGGTAGTGACTATATACGCTTCGTATTCAGACAGAACAAATTGGTATGAATTTTGGCTTTATTTTATGTGTACAGCAATAAAAGAACGTTATACGATAGCCTGGCAATCTTTGAATCCATATTATTTAGCTGCAGAGCTTACACAGTTAGGATCTAGGAGGACATAAACTTTGACTTGAGTGACCCGTTTCCAATGTGAGTTCCTACAGTTCATTGGGTAGAGTGTCTGGGGGCGATGAGTCATGGGCTTGAATCCCATAAGGGATTCAGAAGTGTTTTCGTCTAAAAAAGACAACTGAAAACAAAAAACAAACAAAGTTGAGACGATTAAAACATTTCCTTCACAGTAACTCTATAATTTCATATTTACACAGTATGGTAACCGTAAAGCTTTTTCGCTGGGTTACTGAACTGAAGACACTACAAACAGTATAGCCCCAATGCCCGGCGGTACTCCCTAATTTTTGTGTAACAGGTGTGTTCGTCCTAATGTTTAGGGATCAAATTAAAATCGGCGGTTTGGTCTTGTCCAGCCCTCATTCCAGAGGTTTTCAGAGAAAAATATGCAAAAAAACAAAATGAGCAAGCTTTATATATTGCTTCGGTTTCCTCCCACCTTTTATAAAAATAAAATCTGTGCTATAAGTTATTTTTAGGGTTACAAATTTTCAGGCCTCGGTACTTTTAGGATATTTTCACGTTTTCCAACTTTTTACACCGAAGCCCGTTCTCTCGGGGCTTATAACAGTGGTCAGCGTGAGTTCAAACCCGACGCCTCCACCGCCTCCACCCGCCTTCATACGCCTCCATCGTTTGATCGATCTGGCAGACTTAGATTGATAATTACAATTTGGATGACACATTCGGGGTTAGATATAAAACTATTCTATTCGTATACATTACCCAAACTGTACTTAGGTCAATACAAATTAACAAAATCATTAAAGGAAAAAAGGATATAATTTGTGCGAAGGAAGTCTATTATCTGAAGGTAAAGAGGGGATGTTTATAACATGTATACTACAAAGGTTGGTATGGTACTTATAAAATATCTGACATTTTGATAGATGCGTGACCTCATTTACAAAGTACTGTAGATTGAAAGGTGACTTGAGTTGAAGATAAACACATATCAGGAATTGCATCGCAATGACTATAACTTTTATCCTTCTCAATTGTGTTTCAAATAGCACCGACTTCTTTGAAGACCGCTCGGTTGCTGTACAACTGCAACAACAACAAAAATATCTTCAGATCTCGTCTTTGATCAAAACGACAAAAGGTAAGTTTAGTCAATGGGCAGACGTAAAGACACCAGACTTAATTGCCCATAACAGTTAATTAACAGCAAGTCGTTAGCTTTGAATTTAGGAAAGGAACTGTAATCGATTCTCTAGTCAGTCCCTTTCTCCCTGAAATGATTCCCTGTGTTTAAAGTTCTAAACGAAAAGAACGCCACTCCAAAAGGAGGTGATAATTGTTTATTGTTAAGTATTGGCAAGTATTTTAAGTGCATCAGGCTGTGCTTTCAAAACTAGTAGTGTTGTAGATTCAGCATATTCTGGATAAATAACGCATCTCCATATTTGACTGTGACTGAATATTTAGGCATCTCAGGGAAGGTGGTAGTAAGTAAAAGATTTAAAAATTAGAAAAAGTGAACTCTTCGTACTTCTTTTCTAAGAAAAATAGAATTGCACTTTCGACTCCTCGAAGTATTAAAAATATTGTCGCGAGAAAATTCAAGTAAGTACTGCATGTAAGTGATATTAGCAGAAATAATCATATCGCCATTCTGTGCAAGCAATGCAGTGCGTAGTGTGTCATAAATTTTAAAACTTTCCGAGCAGCACTCAACTGTATTAGCCTCACTCAATTTCAGGAGAAAAACAAACATCACATATCATTTTATAATACGCTTTATTGAATCGGGACTGAGCTTAATTCATAAATTAAGCCCTTTCTTAAAAAAATCCAAAATAAACGTTATTTATGCACTGTCAAAGCGTAGCGAGCGGTTGCCCGATCTCAGTTCCCTGTTTAATCTCTCGACTATACACAAACACAACACAATTAAGAATCCCAACTGGCAGGAAGCAGACCAGTTGCAGTTGTTTTTTTTACGAAGCGTACTACAGAATTTGACTCGGGGATTTACGCGGCGAAGACAAATTCAGTCAGTGGTCAAGGCGGGACTTGAACCCGGGTCAACCGCATTCAAGTCTGGCGCTCTTACCAGTAGCTGCCACACTTGCCTTTTTACCTTGTTCCTTCTATCTTTTACTCCTTTCCCTTCTTCCTTCTCTCTTTTCTCCCCTCTCTTCTTCCTTCTATCGTTTTCTCCCCTGTCTTTTCCCTTCAGTCAAGCATTAAGCGAAAGTCTTCAGCAGTCTTGTGTTCGTCTGTTTTGTATTATATAAGGCATTTAACGAACTCAATCATCATCGATATCCGGCCCATGAATTTTTTTTTTCTGCCCATGTCACGGAAATTATAAAAATGTATGTGAGTAACACTAAACATACATTTTAAAAAGCAGACACAGGCCACCTGAGAATCTTTGTTTGTGTACTTTAGCTATATTTTCCGATATTTTGATCTTCATGATTATTAAGTGGGCCTTAGGGTAGGAGGTAGGCTTTTGTAGATTGTGCTCGTAAAATGAACATATTATGCTCTTGGCACTGCTCGAAATTTCTCAAAATTATGCTGGAATTAGGCTTTTTTCCAAATTATGCTTCGTGTCAACTAAAATATGCTTCCTATTTTTAAGGAAATTAGTACTAATACCACTGAAGAGAATAGCCCCCGAGCCTGCAGTTTCAAAACGAGCGTGGACTGAGAAGAGACCACAGGATGACCGCTGATTTAACAGTCCCTGAAACACGCCAAACATATGTATTTTAAAAAATGCAGAAATGAAGTACAAAGCGAAGCGTGTACTAAAAATCATTCTTTTTGGTTTGAAAAAATACAAATTATGCTTGCAGCGTTCAAATGTGCTAAAACCTCAAAATTATGCTCGTTTTGCCCCATTATGCTGCTAGCACAATCTACAAAAGCCTATAGTAGGAGGAGGGGGATAGGGGGCAATTTTGTGGTTATTAAATTATGTCTGCATCATTATAGATACTTAGTCTATGTATTGTCAAAAAACCATATCATTTGTTAGGGCTTTTGCTCACACTTTCATCGAGACTGAATTAACGACTAGCTGTTTTGCCCAAACGTAATGATGGTGGATCAACTTGTGTGGTTTCTACCTTGCCATTAAAAGTGTAGCTTTTATAGTTGTAGGTTTGATCAACCCAAAACAGCGAGATTCGATCGGCTCAGTTCAAAACTTGGCAGAATTCTGATAGTATAACAATAACATATCTGGCAGCCCAACAAAAACTGTAAACATAACAAATAAATTGAGTTTACATTTTTGTGGTGTTTATTTACTGCCTTGCATTAAATTTTTAGGCGTTATTTCCGAAAGTCAGAATTGTAGATCTCAGCTGATTGGACAGAGGTCGACTTAAATTATATTCGTTTGCTTAAATTGAGACCTGATCAAAATAAAATTTTAAAAGGAGGTTGTTAATCAATCTTGTCAACTCTGACGAGAACTTTAATTCAAGCGCAGTCGCCAAATAAGTGGCTCAAAAAGTGAACTAAGTTGCGCTAAACTCGATACTCTTCGGTACTTTCAGAGATGGACTCGGTACTCTTCGGTACTTTCAGAGATGGACGCGGTACTTTTCGCGCGCGGTACTTTCAGAGATGGACTTGGTACTCTTCGGTTCTTTCAGAGATGGACTCGGTACTCTTCGGTACTTTCAGAGATGGACTCGGTACTCTTCGCGCGCGGTACTTTCAGAGATGGACTTGGTACTCTTCGGTACTTTCAGAGATGGACTTGGTACTCTTCGGTACTTTCAGAGATGGACTCGGCACTTCTGGTACTTTCAGAGTTGGACTCGATACTTCTGGTACTGTCAGAGATGGTCTCGGTACTCTTCTGTACTTTCAGAGATGGACTCGGTACTCTTCAGTACTTTCAGAGATGGACTCCTTACTCTTCGGAACTTCAGTCAGAGATGAACTCGATACAGAGATGGACTCGGTACTCTTCTGTACTTTCAGAGATGGACTCCTTACTCTTCGGAACTTCAGTCAGAGATGAACTCGATACAGAGATGGACTCGGCACTGTTCGGTACTTTCAGAGATGAACTCGATACTCTTCGGTTCTTTCAGAGATGAACTCGATACTTATCGGCATTTTCGTAGATGAATTTGATCATTATTCGGTAATTTCCGAGATGAACTCGATACTCTTCAGTACTTTCCGAGATGAACTCGATACTCTCGGTACGTTCGGAAATGTCGGCTCTCGATAATTTTGGTTTTCCTCTACAAAATGTATAAGCTTAAGATTAAGAGCCATACTTGATTTTTTAAGAAATTGAGTATTACCGATTGCCCCAGTGAATTGGGAAAAATAGTCAAACCATTAATTTTATTTATGCTGCATGCTAATATTTCTTTACGTATTTAGTAACTTGGTATTCACAATGGTCGGTCTTCTATATTAGGTATAGGATTTAATGGGGCCGAAACCAGTTGCAGAATTGCACACAAGTTAGGTATCCTACTGGTGATCAGTTACTGATTCAGATGCACACATAGTTGTCTGTTTAGTCACAATAGGTTGATAAACGCTCTACTTGATTTTATTATAAGGATGTTTGTTATACAATATGTTTACAAAACCGTTCAATAACCCCAACAGACAACAACAAATATCACACGATATTGGACACTTTGAGATCCGGTTTGACTGGTTCACATGGCGAAAATCCGTTTCCGGGTTTTTACTGTTTCGCAGAAAATTGAACTTGACTTAATTATAAATTTCTGAAAATAATCAATTTATTTTTTGCTTACGGCAATCGTAATTTTACTTGTTCAACTGTTCAAGTTCTAATCTAAAAGAGCTGTACAAGACAACAAAGACTCTTTAAGGGATACAACGCCTGATAACGACGCCAATAGAGGATAAGGAGGGGAAGGTTTTAACTAATACAGAATTTTAAGAAACTTTTAAATGGACCGGTTCCCAGCATCACCCAGGAAATCTTCCCAGCCGAAGTTGACCTTTGTATTAGCTGCGAACGACCAAGCAGAGAGGAAGTAAAGAGAGAAATCAGCACTTGAAGAAAGGAAAAGCTGGCGGACCTGACCAAATTCCGCGTGAAGCTCTGAAAACAGTTATCAACACAATGTTGAAAAGCTTGTATGAGCTATTTGGAACCATACAGATCGAAGAAATTGTACCCAATGATTGGAAATTAGACGAGTCCTAGTCAACATTCCAAAGAAAGGAAATCTACAGAACTGTTACAACTACGGGGAGATATCTCTCTGTTATCAGTTTCAGGGAAAATTTTCAATAGAGTAGTTCTTGAAAAGCTGCTGTGCATCAAAATCTCAGAAAAAATTAAGTAGGTCTCAGAAAAGCAAGGTCATGTACGGACCAAATCGCATTATAATAGAAGAATCACTGAAATGGAACTCAGCACTATTTGTTATTTAATCGATTTCCAGAAAGCATTCGACAGTTTGGACAGAGACAGCTTGTGGAAACTTTTACGACACTATGGTGTTTCAGAGACGATCGTGACCATAATACGCAGCTCTTACAGTGGCATGTCCAACAGAGGTATACACGAAAGCAAAACCAGTGATACTTTTACGTATTGACAATGTCTACTTTCACCTTTTTTGGATTGGATGATGCAAGAAACTACAGCCAACAAGAGAGATTGCATACAGTGGACGATCTGTTCACAATTAGATGACCTAGACTTGGTAGCTAATCAGGTTCTTTTGTCTCACACCTACCATCAGATGTTGGAGAAGACGTCTGTACTCAACACCACAGCCCAACAAGTGGGACTCAAGACACAGAAGAATAACTGGTTTTGGGAGTGAACAATGCAAACACCAGTCCAATACCGTTCACAGGAGAGCCGATTGAAGATATAGATTCATTTATCTACCTTGGCACTGATAGTCAGCAAGACTGAAGGTACAGAAGAAATGTAAAAACAAGAACACAGAAAGCACCTAACGCATTTTTAATGATTAAAAATATATGGAAATCAAAAACCTGCAGACTTCAACTCAGCAACGACTCTTTAACTCTAATGTAAGATTAGTACTACCATATGGCTTGGAAACAAATAGAACAAATAATTACACTATAACCAAAGTTTAGACATTCATCAGCAAATAGCTAGTATCCACTGGGTGGATACTTGGCACTCAGTGGGTTTACAAAGTTACCAACGTAGAATTGTGGAGAAGATTACAACAAGAACCTATGAGTAACATCATAAGAAGAAGGAAATAGCTTTGGATAGGACACACCCTCAGAAAACCAACCACGGATATTGACAAGACAGGCCCCGGGCTGGAACCCAGCAGAGAAAAGAAGGAAAGGAAGACCAAAAAACATGTACATGGCAAAAGTCAGTAGTGGACCCAGCTAAAAAAGCTGGCAAGTCTTGGACTTAGATCACCAAGATGGTTAAGAGTTGGGGGCGTTGGAGGACATTTGTTGACGGCCTAGACTCATCTTTGAACGATGGGCATAAGTAGATAAGTTAGTAAGTTAACGAATATTTCTCCTCTTTTTCGGGTCCTTTATTCAGAACTTAAGATCTCGTTCTGACCTTTGGACTCCTACACACGTGCAGATCAACTTCATCATCAAAAAACGTTTGTTTAATACATACCACTATTGGCTACGCAGATTTTACACGTCAAAATGTCAAAACTAGATGTGTACCACGTCTCACTGGATTTATTTTTTATATAGCATACAGACTTCGACTTGTCGCTTTGGTATGCCGAAAATTCAAAAGTCAGTGTGGAAGTTGTACGAGATCACAAATTGAGAAAATATCCATGCCAGTATCCTATATTCCTGGAACGAAGCTAGATAAGATAACAACTGGCTCACACTTCCT
>JAODFW021444672.1:0-14110 GCA_027575235.2 Palythoa mutuki
CTCTCATCTGTGTAGCTTGAGCTTTAAATACCCGTAAAACGGAGGACAGAGGAAGGGGGGGGGGGTAAAGTGCGCACCGAGGGCCACAAGTTTATCAGTGTCATGTGAACACTGTTACGTGCTGCCCTCATTAAATAAAGCTTCTTTACCTATTTTTACATTTATATGATTTTGTGTCAATACATACCTTGCAAATTGAGTAAACGTAAATATAATAACAGCAATTATAACAGGCAAAAAATTCTTTAAGTGATGGTCCAAGTAAGAACTAGGTTACCTCCCATTGTTCTATGCCATTTCACTTTTCCCACACCAGAATATTTAGATTTTCATACTGAGAATACATCAACCTGTGTATAACATGGTTTTAAAGAAAAATGCAATAAATTAAATATATTTTAAAGCAATGTTTCTTTTGTGCTATAATGATTTATTCTATCATAAGATTCCAAAACAAGAGCCATAGAAGCCATTTGATTTTCGATGTTCCCCACATGGAGTTTTTTTAAATTTAAAAACAAAAATGTTTCAACTAGAAGGGAAAGGATGAGTGAACTGGAAATAAACAAATTAGCTTACTTATGAAGATATGGTCTAACAATATCGCATTCCATTGCCTATGACCTGCCTACTTCTTACTCGGATCGTTTCTTAATTGGTTTTAGAAACAGGAAGAAGAAATCCAAAGAAAGTTGTTCAAAAAGGTGCGAGACTATCTTGTAGAAACTGGCTATCTTGAAAGTTTTAAGAAGAGGCACTGTGGTAGAGGTGATATTGAGTCATCTGTCTCCAAGTCACCGAAAAAGAAAAAGAAAAATCCGACTGCTGAAAAACAACCAGCAGAGATTGAATACCTGAAATTGTTGAAACCTTTTGTGTTGTCAAGTTCTGACAAAACTGGGAGTTCCAAGAATAGCGATGGAGATGATGAGGAAGATGGTGATGAGGATTCTGATGATGAGGAAAAATTATTACCTGGGGACAAAAATGAAAATGTAAACCAAGGTTGGTGAATGTGAAATCTTATTTAAACTGTTTTTATTATAATTTTAATGTAATAGCTTTTAAATCTGCTATGTCTAGATAGTACTGTAAAATTGCTTTTTGTGGCTACTGCCCATAAGGCAAATGTCATCAGGATGTTAAGTAAATGAATAAGTAAGTAAGTAAGAGTCAAAACTTGACATGTAAGTTATGCTGGGATTTCAATTGTTCGGAATAGTTTTGGATTACAATCAATTTCACACTTTTTTTCCAGACGACTACATTTACTATATTCAATGTCAAAGGCGCACTGTGAAAGAGTGATCCGACGTGCTGACACATATATTTTAAGCAATATGCTTTTTGCAGCTAGAGGCCCCATGGTACAAAGAATGCCATACTGGAAGACAAAAGAATGTGCAAAACTACAACACAAAATGAAAGTATTCATCTTTACTACAATACTACAATACACTTGTTTTACTGTGCAGGTTTTCCAATTGAAAGTAAAAGCGACTTTTTCATGCAAAAATAGGAACAACATGTATCTTATTGTTTTCTCAAGTACAAAGGATCACTAAATCTTATCTTTGACTTGATAGTGATCTGCGTGAGTCGATGTGACAGGAACTACAGTAGCCTGTAAAATAGACAAATTTTGCAGGCCACAATAGGACGGAATATGGCACCAAACACTGAAAGAAAGTTTACGTAAAAATCAAAACTGACTGAAAAAAAAACATGAGAAAAACTAAGAACTAGGTGCTCTACTGTAAGCCTTTGTGAAACACCTTAAGTTTCTAATTCACTGTGTTTTTACTTGACAGTTGCGAGCCCGGTTTCACAGGACACTACCACTTGGCATAGAGAGCCTTTTAAAAATGACAATCTGCTAAATTCGTGACACTTAATTTACATTTTTTTCTTTGCAAACATTAGCATTGTTCGTCAACCACTTGACACTTGAACAAAAGGTTAAACTTTTGAAATTCCGATGGTTTAGACTAGCATACCCATTAGATGCCAACAAATAAGTATTTTTTTGAAGAACTACATGGTTGAAGTGTTTCATACTACGAATCGTGGATATCATGCAGTTATCTGTGTTATTCATGAAAGATGACCATCAACAAATTGAATCCTTTGCCCTTTAAGCCCCAAGCACGACAAATGACATGTTAGTAAATTCTCCCAATTGAGCTCCATACTTGCTATATAAGCAGTTTGGGAGAATTTGTCTTTTCAACTTCTTCAGTTTATTCCACTTGATCAATTTCCATTTCTCCTTACCGGTTATATTGTTTTGTTATGAGTTATGTAAGGAGAAGTTAGATGTTGATAAATCGCTCTGGGCTGAAAGGGTTAAATACACTGTTCAAGTACACATACTCCAACCTCAACAGTGTAGCCTGAGTAACCGTCCACTGTGTGTGTTTTGTTATTACAAACCAGTGCCTTATATATTGATATTTCTAAGTAAAAACTTTTTCCTTTTTTTGGCCATTTTGTTCTCAACTAACATTGTCTCCCTATAACTTGAACCCTTTTCAGTGTCCTCTTAATGTAGCTATAGTCTCTTTTGCAGCCATTATTAATCTAACCCTTCCAGTCAACTATCAGCTGCTCACCAGAGTAACATATTTGTTTCCTTAATTAATTTGATCAATTGAATTCGAAGAAGGCTTCCATTTTCTAGAAACTTGTTGTCATACATCACTGGTTTTTAACACTTAATTGTTAGTAATAATCCATGTTTTTATTAGTTAAATCAAAAACAAATGGAAAGAAATGATCTACAAAGGCAGGAGGAAAATAAAACTTGCAGGCTTCATGTTGGGCTAGAAAGGCAAGCTTAGCATGTAGCCAATTTTTTTGCATGGGGGAGTGCACCTCAAATTTGAGCAGACCTTGCATCAGCTTTCCTCAAAAAACTATATGTAAGTATATATACAATACAATTGGTGTATTAGTCATATCTCAGCTGAATTTTTTAATTAGGTGAGGGCGGGGGTACGGGTGCAACTGTTGCACACCCCTCCCTTTGTGCCTGAGAGGTGCAGGGAAGCAGCCAGAAACTGTCCTCAAGGGGGGAATACACCCTAGATTTTGGTGGGAGGGAGTTGAAAGAAGTTATTAAATGAGAAGAATATTGAGTACAATCACCAGACCATCCCTCCTGACCATGTGTAAGTGTAGCTTTGCTTTGCGGACGGTTTGGCAATTTTTCATCAAATATTAACTTCAAAATTAATTTTTAAACTTCTCTAAAAATCTCCAAAACTGAGATTTCTCTTACCAATCACAAAACCAATCCCCTCCCTTAAAACTCATTCAAAAAATCGGAAAATATTCACAAGGCTTCCCTTTCATTCAGTCTGTGATCTAGTGATTGGATTTTTAAAATTTCAACGTTCGGATGCTGATAAAAAAATATCACTTAAAGTTGTCAAAAAGTGATCTTAGGGTGAACTCCCTCTTAAACATGATAATTTTTGGTAACTGTCTTTATATGAGGCATCAGGTTGGTGTAGCATTCATCACTTGCATCTCTCATCTCAACCCAGGATCAACTTACGAGCTGTACATGTGAACTGAAATTTGTCTATTTCATTCTGATTGTCGGGGTGTTGTCTCCCTCAGCATATAACTGACACATAACTACAGCTTGTTTCATTAAAAATGCTTGTAAAGGACTGCATGTCCTATTCATTGCCTCCTTCAGATCCTTCCCCAAAATAATGTTATTCAAAAGATTAAAAAGTAATTTTATCATTTTATCACAACAAATAAAAAGGACTATGTTTCTCCTTACCCAGTGGGAGACCCACAAATGAAATAAACGAGCTTAGACTGATCGAAAAGGAAATTACAGTAATAAGAGATAAAAGTTTTAGATAAATATTTTTGTGTCCCATATAAGGTATTTTCGAATTTTAGAGTAAAATTTTATATATATTCACATGCATTAGAAATACATGTAACTAGTTAGGTATAGTTTATTATTAGTATTTTTTGTTGTTAAATATTTTGTTATATTCTCCTTTTCCTTTGTAGAAAAGCTGAGAACCAGGCCCCCATCGCTTAGTGCTTTATCTACTGTATTAAAATAAAGTTGTCTTCCTATGTACTCGTCTACTAGCCTTAGGCTGTTAGACAACAGTTTTGTTTCGCCCTGTCTGCTCAGGTGAGCAGCTGTTAGTTTCTGTCAGGAACAAGGTTAAATAAGGACTGCTAGCTAAGGCGACTAGAGTTAATAGGAGACAACAATATTATTTTATTTAATTTAAGAAGATTCAGACCATGCAAAATAGCTTTTTTACAATTGAACAAACTTGGACTTTTATGGATCGGGGGTGGAACCAAGCTGCTTCGTCAATCTTCAAAACATGGATTGTTTATAATATAAAATGTGAATAACAAGTGGATTAAGAGCGGAAACCAATTGTGGAATTGCACACAATTTAGATATCGTGCTGGTAAATAGTAACTGTTATTTATTTATAGCACCATATATAGTTTACGTCTGTTAAGATACCAATTTTAATTATGATGACCTGTAGAGCTATAGGAAATTAGATCTAGAGATTTCAGCAATCCCAGCGGGAAGCCATCAAAGTCCTAAGACTGTAATATGGACCAAATAAACGTCACTGTTAATAGCAACTGTATCACAGCAACAAAAACAGCAAAGGTGACAGGCACTAGCAATGGCAATAGCATTCAGGGGAGCAGCAATAGAGACAATGATAGTAAAAATGGCAGTATCAGTAACAATGAGTTTATGATGCGATCTTTGCGGTTATATTAATGCAATTTTATGTAATTGCGAAAGAGTTAACGGGATTTGACACTGTGACCTCTGCGATTACCAGTGCAGTGCTCTAACCAACGTACTACACTATCAGTTACAGCTACAGGTACAGGTACAAACAAGCTTTATTGGTATTTTACATTACAGTGTACATTGCCAAAGCTATAACAACTTTAACAAATCTAAGTGCTTAAACTGTTACAATCGTCAGTTAAAATTAAGCAAATATCTCTACAAATTTGAGATAAAACTAAAGTGGTAGCTATGATTTACGTAATAAGGTGCAGTTTGTAATATATTTTGCAGTGCAATGATAGTGACAGTGATAGTGCTAGTGACAGTGACAGTAATAGTTATAGTGACAGTGATAATGATAGTGACTGTGACAGTGACAGTAATAGTGACAGTGATAAAGATACCCACCAATAAAATTATAAGGACAGATATCAAGTCAGTCGGATATCAAGTCAGTACTTATATCAACTGATATCCATCTTCCAATCTTTTTCATGCCACTTGTTTTATTCAATGAGACCTTGAGGAAATCAATAACGGTTTATTAACGTATATACCTGATGCTTTTCCACATGTTCTATCAAGCAATCTAGGTCAATGCCCCGAGGCCTGGTCACTCTGCGGAGTCGTTTGCCGAAAGATGATGCCGCATCTTTGATTGTGTCAAGCAGCGACCACTTCCGGCTTTTTTCCCTATCACGAATCCCCACCAGACATTTGTGGGCCCTAGGACAGAACGTAACATTTAGTTGAATTCCTAAAGCTGTCCTAACAATGACCAAACGTTGCAACAAAATCAAATAAATTTATTTTCAAAAGTCAATTGACATCATTTTTGAATGTTAATGAACGGATCCGGCAAAAAACAAACGTAGTAGTCATCATCATGATCATGATCATCATCATCGTTATCATCATCATCACCATGATCATCATCATCATTATCATCGTTGTCATTATCATTGTCTTTAGCATTATATCATCATCATCATCGTCATCGTCGTTATCATCATGATCATCATCATCATGATCATCATCATCGTTATTATCATCATCATCATCATCGTTGTCATTATTATCATTGTCTTTAGCATTATATTATTATCATAATCATCATCATCGTCTTCGTCATAATCATCATCATCGTTATCAACATGATCATCATCAACATGATCATCATCATTATCATCATCATCATCTCATCATTATCATTGTCATTAAAATTATCATTGGATCATTACCATTATAATTATTATTATCATATTATTATCATCATCATGATCATCATCATGTTCATAATTATCATAAGTGAGCCACATTAGCGGATTATCTAAGACCCTCAGCTGTAAAACCTTGTACTGATTATTGTGAATCGCCTCTGATCATATACACATGGATCATTGTTATTATTATTATTATCGTTATCATTTATCAATTAGTATTTATTAGTTTTGAGAAATAGGTGCGTATGGCAAGGTCATTATTCCATCGATTTTGCAGAGCACACTAGCTAAACGGAATACTTCCCAATATCACATTTTTGGAATGTTTCAGTAAAGTACTCGTAGTTTTTTCAACAATCCTTCGCGGTACCTAACCTAATAATAACGCATTATACCGATTTCTTACAAAACAACTAACGACTCACCGAAGAAGATCGCCTTGTCTTCCGTCAATGGTAGGTTTCCAAACATTATTTCCATTGTGTTCAGACTTCGCTACTTGCTGAAATTCGCCAAGTTCCACTGCGATCACGTCATTCCCCTTAACAAGATGGATAATAATTTTGTTTTAGGCGATAGGAGTATCCGTGAAGAGGAAGAGGTTTTAAGCTATCTCAAGATTTCTATAATTTACTGATAACACTAACGCTGCAAGTACTCGAGGCCTGAGACTATGGGATATCGTTTTCCCTCATGAGTTACGAGAACTAGAAAGCTAAAGTTTATTGGGACGTCCCTCTGTATGCAGAAAGTACAGAAGTACGATGTAACAGGATAGTTGCGAGGATGGTATATAAGTTTATTCCCAATAAGAGCCAATATTTTAGTAGAGACTAGTTCATAGGCTACGCTTTGGCGCCCTATGTATTAGTATTTTAGATCAGTATTCAGATGTGTTTTCTGCGATAATAAAAATAATGATAATAACAACAACAACAACACGCAAAGAAAATATTAAACTTACTGTGAGGACACTCGAACCGTGAACACCCAGGACTTTTTTTCAATTTTTTTATGCTAACCAATCAGAGGATGACTTGAAAAAAAACTATTCTAAACTTTTCGCGCCTTCGCTGTGATTGGATAATGGCGTAAAAAAACAGTTCACCTATTGTTCTATTAGTGAGTGCTTATTGGACAATCACAAAAAAGCCCAGAAAAAAGTTGTAGGTGTTCACGGTTCGATTCTACCTTTACTCACCTGTGAAAATTGTGTGCTACCAGTATTCTGCGACCAGAATGGTGCAACCCTACCACTAATGACTGAACTACTGTGTGGAGGATTTGTGGCCTGCAAGTATTGTAGCCCCAACGCAGAATTCTCTGATGTAACAACTCCTGTGACATTTGCTGCTTCAATATCCTAAAGTTTCAAAGTTTCTTGTTTAGCGTACATTTTTTAAAACTTACAACAATTTAACAACTTTCCTGACACACACTTTACAGTATGTGCAAATGTTGAGTTTTCTAAAATAAAACAAAAACAAAAACAAAAGTTTCAGAAAATTTTGCCATGACACTAATGATTTGATAATTGTAATAGGTAAAGTAACTTATTCAACATTAGTAGTTTTGTAAACTCATAACTGGTATTAATGGAAGCCAATAGTACACCCTTTACCCCTTTCTTCAGTCAGTGATCTATTTTACGAGTATTTAACTGGTAACAATTGAAGCCAATGGTACACCCTTAACGCCCTTCCCTCTGTCAGTGCTCCATTTTAGTAATGCAAGCCGAATACGAACTGTATTAAAGCCCATAGAGGTTGAATGTGAATATTTCATCTTACTTATCAATCATCTAGGTTAGTTCTATCATATTGTGCTAATATTTTTGAAATAAAAGTTGGCTTGGCAAGAAATTTCAAATTTTATTACACCCAAATACGGAAGAGATCTTTATGTTATTTAAAGATGCCCCTCATGATTATGATTTCTTTTGTTAACGTTTCATGAATTGTTAATGAGTGTGATAATGAGTATTAAAACTGAAGCAACACAGGTTGGAGGAAAGTCAAAACAGATGATGAAATTTTATTCGCAACCTTAACTTGCAACTGTGTTGATTTCGGAAAACATTTATGAATCAAGGAAAAGTTGAACACTGACCTGAGAAAAATCCTAAGAGATGTTCAAATTCAATTAACCATTAACTTATTTCCTTCATTCCCTCTAACAAGGCACCTCTTTTCTAATCTCAGAAGTGAAGCATTTAGATTTATGACTGCTACACTGGAGATAATATGTTTTAAGCTGGTGTTTCCTACCTGTTGCCTCACCATGGGTGTGGATGCTGCTTGGAATTCAAAGAGTCCTAGTGACCTACCACTTATGTTACCTAGGCCACTGGATGGTCTGTTATTAGTAATGGGACCAGGGGCCAGTAGGGACACATCACCTGTACCATGACCAACTGGCTGCAGTCTGTTACTACCAGTGGCATGTTGGCTATCTCCCTGAAGGGGAACTCCAACTACACCATGTTCCATGCCCAGTTGATTTAGGAAGTCTGAAGAGTAAGCACCCAATGATGGAGTGCGAGACGGCACTGTACTGGAGCTGGAGGATGCATAAGCAGCCCCTGTAAATACAAACAACTAAGATGAAGATAATGCGTCTCAAAATTTTAGCAATGTTAATGCCTCTTGGGAGGAATTTCAGATCTCAAAATCTGTGTTTGTCCTATTGTCCAAAACAAGTAAAGTTCCTCGAAAATAAATTATTTCTTCCACTTGTATCCTGGGCCTTTTTCTAGTAAATTGTGGCCTACAAAGACATTGGGGAATCGAGAGAACTACAACCAAAAACAGCTGGGCTTTATCTGCTTATAACTTCAAGCAAATCCTTCTCATAGGGCATTATGGTCTTTCAACATGGCTGCATCCTTCAATGAAGTGTGGTAGTTATCAATAATTTGTTGACCTTTGCAAAGTAAATATCTGGATTTAAAGTAACGAACACATAACAAAATTGTGGACCAGTAACATTGCATCTAGGATGAGTAAAATTCAGTCCTGGTACCAGTGACCTAGAAAGTTAGTTGCATCAAAAACCATTTCCTCTGAATAGTTTGTTGTGTAAAATCCCACTTTTATCCCTAACCCCTTCCCCATCCATCTCCTATGACGGGTATAACAATGATAAATGCAAAATATCTGTTAGAGGTGTTCTGAGAACAGGTAATCTCACTTTGGTTTTTACACACATCCAGTTTAGCCTTTTTATTGACCGCTTATTGACATCAATACTATTTTACCTGCTGGGCCATTGTTGTCTTCACTGTCACTCCCACTGCTACCATCCCCACCCCCTCCTCCATCCCCAGGAATATCTGGTACTACATCATCACCTTCCGCAGACTGCCGTAAACCTTTAAGTAAAAAATAAAAAATCTATCACAACATTGTACTGAGACTCACTGACTCCCCCTGGACGGGACACTAATCCATCGCAGGTTAGCCCCCAGCAGAAGCTGGTACTCATTTTACCAACCCCGGAAGGATGGAAAGCTGAGTCAACTTTGGTGGTAAAGAAGGTCACACAAATGTTCAACACTCAGCTGAGCCAGGGGTTGAACCTTGTAGTTAGAAGGCAGAGATCTTACCACTGTGCCAACTGCTCTGCTGTACTGCCTCATACTGAAGCGTTTCTCTGGAATTAGTAGTAATAAGTATTGTAACTGTACCCAAACATCCAGACACTGATTCCATCCCAACACCTTGGGTCTGAGTAGTTTGGGTAACATCATCTTCAGCCTCTGAGTTGCCACCCTCCAGTCCTGGCCTAATGACTGTCTGGTGCTGGTTTAAGTGGTTCACAATGTCACCATCACCCCCTGATGTCTGCCTACTCAACTGGCTATGAAGATCATTGCCATTGCTGCCATCTCCCGAGGTATGGGAAACTTGTTGGCCTGACGATTGGTCTACTGTAACATCACTTTCTGACCCGGAGTCCATTCCACTACCAAGTCCACGGCTGGTAAAAGAAGCAAACAGTGGCATATTCTTACTTTATCAATGGCTAAAATTAAACTATTTGTATTAAAAATATGTCTTTAAATCAGATTGCAGCAAATAGATATGATTATATAATTGATAATTATTAATCACAAAATACTGACCATAAACTTGTCACTAGCAAAATCCTTTTGCGAGCTAAAGAGGCTCATCGGAGCCAGCACTTAATCTTTGGTTTTAGATAAGAGCCTTTAACTCAACCTGGATAAAACACTATATATAATTTATCTCCAAAACAGGAGCTGGTAGATTATACCAACCTCATAATTATGGGAAGCTAAGTCAACTTTGGTGGAAAAGGTCACACAAATATTCAACACCCAGCAGAGCCAGGATTTGACCCTGAGACCTTGTGGTTGGAAGGCAGAGAACTTACTACTGCACCAACCAGGCCAGTAGAGCCAGGGTTTGAACCTGGGACCTTGTGGCTGGAAGGCAGAGATCTTACTACTACACCAACCAGGCCAGTAGAGCCAGGGTTTGAACCTAGGACCTTGTGGCTGGAAGGCAGAGATCTTACTACTGCACCAACCAGGCTAGTAGAGTCAGGGTTTGAACCTGGGGCTTTGTGGCTTGAAGACAGAGATCTTACCACTGCACCAACCAGGCCAGTAGAGCCAGGATTTGAACCTGGAACCTTGTTGCAGGAAGGTAGAGATCTTACCACTGCGCCAACCAGGCTATTAGAGCCAGCGGTTTAATCTGGAACCTTGTGGCAGGAAGGTAGAGATCTTACCACTGCGCCAACCAGGCTATTAGAGCCAGGTGTTTAACCTGGAACCTTGTGGCAGGAAGGTAGAGATCTTACCACTGCATCAACCATCATGTCATTGTTTGCTAAATACTGTAAGCCAGCTGTGTCAATGGCTCTGTCAAAGGTTGGGTTGCTGGCTTTGCATGTAGTTGACTCTGAGATTCAAATTTTACTCTAACCACCCCTGATAGGCTTTGTTTGCCGCTTCCCTCTCCCTCCCAGTCATCTATTAGCAGGGTTAATGTGTCAGCTCGTTAAAAAATTAGTTGACATTTTTATTTTTAAGCAGTCTGAACTTTAACAGATAGTTTTAAACAACATCAAAACATTTCTTTACAATCCTTTGTTGTGAAAACCACCTCACATTTTGCTGTTGTTTTGCAGGCTTCATTATCGAATCTTCTATGCTCTGTATCTTTATGAGAACAGTACACCTTGTCACATGGCCATAGAATCAGATGATCCACTTTCTGCAGTTGATGGTGCAAGAAGCCTCAGTGATTCACAAGCTGTGGTTAACAGGTAAGAAAAGAATTTCATTCATCAAGATATTGTACATTAACTTTGCAACGGAAATGAAGCTCATTAAATAAGATAGACAAAAAATTTTAATTATGTTACTTGTATCATTCTAAGAAATAAAGAAAAAATGCATACATAGGTATATAATATACATTTGCTTGACATGGTAGGGCAGTCAAAAAGAAATCTTGAGGCTTACCATTTTTTAGACTAGTTTCATAAAGATGATTTAAAGTAGTCAGAAACAACTATTTGCAGAATAAGATATAAAGTTGCACAGAATGATGTCTGTCTGTACGTTACATAATCAAAGGTTCTGCATGTAGATCTGAAAGTTATGTACACATTTGCTGTGGTTTGCTTCTTTGCAACTTCATCTACACACCATGACTTTTATCCAAATCTGAACGACACCATGCAAATGCCCTGCTGGGTTGTCATGGTGCAGGAAAGTCAGAAGACACATCACTGGTCATAGTAATGGCTGATTGTCAACAGTTCCTCAAAGTTCACTTTAGTAGTTAGGAATGATTTAAATCTGTCAACTGTTCAAAGTAGTATTTCTAGCTTGGTCAGAAGACTGTTCCACTCTGGAATCGTATGCAGTAAGAGTGATCTAGTATTAACATTAATTTTCTTCTTTGCCCTGATGTTCCTAAAACACTTGTGGCTATTCCTCCTCCTTGTTGGGCGTTCCTTAGTCTCAGCCACCTTGTAAAATTGTTATTGGTAAGACCATGGACAATTTTGAACCTGATTGTAAGTTGAATTATGGCTCAATGTTCTTGTAAACTCTGCAAGCCAAAGTCTTTGATCATTTTCGTAACACTGCATGAACTCCTGGCTGTAATCTCCTGTTACATTCTGGCTGTTCTGCATTATAATTTTTCAATTGTAGCAGTGTCACCTTTCTCGTATGGGCCGGTCTCAGTTCCCTACAGGGTACAATCAATCGTCTCTTTTTATTGCTTTCTTTTGGTCATACGATTAACTTTCATGCGCTAAATAACTATGGGGGGAGGGGTACTCAAATAAAAAATGTAATGAGGGCCAGTAAATTTTGAAAAGTTTTTGATAATAAAAAGGGAGGGTCATTAATGTTTCCTCCATAGTCCTAAAGAGGATGATCTACAAAAATTGGGAAAGATATTTAATTATTCCCCAATTTTTTTGTACATGTTTTTTGAGCGACAGTATGTGTACAGGGTTCTGTTATAAATTTGCCAGAAAATACACAATGAAACACTTGTTTATATTTTATAACTGTTCAACATGGCTGTCACACATGGCCAGAAGACAAAACCTGAAGTGCATGATGGGGGAAGCTATATAGTTAAGTCACACATCATGTCAGGTAACATTTTCAAATATGGAAGGGACTAGTTTTTTCAGTGATAATATTGGCTTAATTTTTACTATTAATTAATGTTGATGAAATAACATATGCAAGCTTATATAGAATTTTTGCCTCTATTGTACAAGCTGCCCTAAGGATCGCATTCACCTTACTCACGAGCAGAAGCGTATTGTTAAACATAAGATTTTGTCAGGAGAAATGATAAAAGTTATTGCATTTGCAGGTAAGCAAATTATATTACTGCAGACATAATTTCACTCTTTGATAAAATAAATTGTCTAAAAAAGTGTTTAGACTGGATAAAATTGTTTGGATGTAGTTAATAACTAAATAGTTTCAACGAAAAAGTCATCTTCAGGGTTATAAAAATGCACTGGACAGTTCTCAATTCAGCCCGTTTAATTATTTGCCTATTAAAAGTGCTTTGGGAACTGATTTTAGTGTCTCGCTGTTTCTGATGCCTTTACTTCTGTCGGAACACTGAAATTTCTTTGAATTTCATCGATATAATGTTCTCTGCAGGTGCATTGACCCTTGTAAATAACATTGGATTTGTGGCTGTTTTAAAAGTTTGACAGCCCTGTGAACCTTTTCTCAGCTGGGACATATTGTTTCAATTATATTTCATGTTCCTGAACCATGTCTCAACTGGGACATAATGTTTTGAACAGTCATAAGCCATGGTCCCGAAATCGGCTTTTTATCAATGATATTATCGTTTTCAATTTTGTCCCAAGAAATTTACGTGAAAATCCCCGCGAAATCGGATGTTTTTTCCGCTAATTTGTCTCAGTCTGTAATTCCTAGGAATTTGACTTTTTTCCCTTTGAAATATCAGAAGCTCTGTACTAGTAGTAATAGTGGTATTAGTAGTAGTAGTAGTAGTAGTAGTAGTAGTAGTAGTAGTAGTAGTAGTAGTAGTAGTAGTAGTAGTAGTGCTGTAATTAATACTACTACCGTTATGACTAATCATTTCTACAACATGAAAATGAATGGCAATCAAATCGAAAGTACTTGCAGTTTCAATACATAATATTTAATAATTAAACTAGAAATAAGTCCAATTATATGGGGCAGACTAATTAAAACACCAATATCGCTTTTTGTAAACTGCTGAAACTGTCGTTTCCTTGTGTGTATGTTTTTTTCATAAAGGCACTGGTAAGACCACAACTCTTGCCCAACTGACACAGAGAAATCCGAATATGTCATTCCTTAACCTGGCGTACAATAGGTTAGTTTTTATGATACAAGTAACTTATTTTGAAGTAATATAAAATGTTAACTGAATGGAAATTTTTGACCCTACTCCCTCTACTATCCTTCCCTCTGGAAGGGACTGTGATTCATTGCAGGTTAGCCCCTAGTAGAAATTGGAAAGGGATTGTAATCCCCTGGCCTGCAGGTTAGCCCTTCTTAGAGTAG
>JAODFW021445665.1:0-14109 GCA_027575235.2 Palythoa mutuki
GCTAAATATTGTCCTCTATATATAACTTCAAGATTTTATCTGATACGGGAACCGCACCCATTTTTCCACATCTCGACTTATCTCGTTAAAACGTGGCAGAAAGCTACAGATCTTTCTTGTCAAAATGCTTCCATACCTAGTAATAGTGAGCCAAGTACTTTGAAATGCTCATGCTAACGAATATGACACTGATGATAACCAAGCCGAACCAGAACTGTGTGAGCTGAATACATCGAGATCTGTTAGAGTTGCTACCACGTGGCAGAGCAGCTACTTGCATTTTTAGTGCATGTACTAAGGCGTTTCTGTAAACTGAATAAAGTGCTTATTGGTTTTTAGCATGGCCTCTTTTTATATATCTTTTCTAGAAAACGTTAAAAAATCCATAACCCCTCCCTCATAACATCCAACCCCTTCAACGCTCGCCTAAAGTTTTTACAAGTGTTGATCGCAGTAGTAAGGGTTTTTGGTGTTACTATTCAGCGGTAAATGACTGAATCGTTTTACAGACAAGACCGCATTCAGTGCATGTTCAGCGTCAACCTGGTGACCTATTACGATTGGTTCACTTAAGGGATGCACGTGTTCCAGGAGAGGCCGTCTAGATATAAATAAGACAGTCACTTATTTTGAATGAAAGCTTTCTAAAATTACAGGAATTGTTAAAACTGCGCTCCGTTTTGCGTAATTTTGGATTCAGTTGCAATCCGAAATGATAGAAGTGACAAAACCTTTTGAGGTGTTAATACAAAGATACCTCTTCCCTTAACCAAAATCACTCAAAGCTAAAAACCGTTTCAAAATGAGATCTCTTAATATAGCTGGTTTGATTTTAGTCTATTGATGAGCTGCATATTCACACAGCGACTCAAACGTTAGGCATTCTAGCAATAAATGAGTCTCATCTCTCGGTTAAATTTGACAAAATTCGCATTGATATTTATACCATCTTAAGAAGAAAATAAAAAGAAAACGGCTTCGTACATACGTAATGGTCTACATTTTGCGCTACATCTGATCTGTTTTCGACTTCCCTTAGAAACTGACGTTTTCTCATTGGGTCGGGATCTGAAGACTGGGGAATGACCGCGGACTGAAGGAATGTGTTAGGGATCTAAAATACCGCTAAAGGATTATTTGGAATTTGAATAAAGAAACTGCTATGTTGTCGGAGCCGCATTTTACTTTGTTCCATTTATTAACTTTACATTTGCCTAGGTTTTTCCATTACGATGTAGTATAAACAACTTAAATAAACATCGACAGATGCCTGGAGAAAAGTAAAGTCAAACATTGAATGTTAAACCGGCATCTTCTCGGAGTCGCCTTGTTACGATCAAAGCAGTTATAGACCTTATCGCAAAATGGCGGCGATTTTAATATTCTTTTGTGTACATTCAAATTAGCCCTACTAGCCTCGTTAGGAGTAACATATTCTTTTGAAAGTTTAACACAAGGACGAGGCTAGTAAGGCTAATTTGACTGCAGATAAAAGAATATTGAAATAGCCGCCACTTTTCGATAAGGTCTATAAACGCAATTTAAAGCCCGCTACGCACGAACCGAGTTTTTATCGGGAAGTTCCCCGATTTGTTTCTTCTCAGACAGAAAATCGAGTCAAGTGTCTTAGTTCCCGCCAAGATCAGACAAGATTTTTTGTCGCCGACAAAGACTGTGCATATATGATCCAAAATCGTCGGCCGATAAATTATTATCTCGTGTGTGGTAGAGTCAGCCAAAATGTCCGGAGCACACCTGAGTTCGACCAGTCACGGACCAGTACATATTACATGATCACATGTTAGTCACTGAGAGGAAGTTGTTTCAAAATTAGAGGTTCTACTCCGCTTGCCCGACAAATAATTGGCTCAATTGTGGCCAAATCTTTGCATCCCGAAAAATTGCCGCAGACAAAGAAATCGGGAATCTTCCGATAAATAATCGACATGTGTGTAGCGGGCTTACGTATTTGCAAAAAAGAAGCATTAAATAAAAGAAATGGTTCATAGGTAGCGTGCATCTATCCAGTTATTGAGCACTTGGGAGGTCGCTTAAGCACTCAAAAAGCTAGAGAAGCACTCAGCTACGCTTCGTGCTTCTCTTACGCTTTTTTCGTGCTTAGCAACCTCCCGCGTGCTCAATAACTGGATAGATGCACGCTACCTATGAACCATTTCTTTAGTAGCAAGGTGTTCAAGTGCCAGGAATACTCTCCCATTGCTTTTTATTTATTACCTAAGGTCGGCAACAATAATTCTTGTGTTTGGATTCCAAGTGATGTGGTTGCAATCCTAAAAATGAAAGAAAACAAATAAATTCTAACCAATGGAAGATAGAAACGTTTTTTTCTAGCCTTCAGTCGTCATCATTATCATTATAACCATCACAATCATCATCATCGCCATTGTCATCACCACCACCATCATCATCATCATCATCATCATTAATCATCATCATCATCATTCATCATCATCATAATCATCATCATCATCACCCTAATAATATCATTATCATCATCATCATAATCATCATCATCACCCTAATGATCATCATCATCATCATCACCACGACCACCATCATCATAATCATCATCACCGTCATCGTCACCACCACCACCATCATCATCATCATCATTATCATTATTATCATCATCATAATCATCATCACCTCCGTCATCGTCATCACCATTATCATCATTACCATCATAATCATCATCATCATCATGACCATTGTCACCATCATTATCATCACCATCATCATTACCGTCACCATCATCATCATCACTATCATCATGATAAGAACGATTTCCACTCCATTAACCTTATATATAAAATAAGCTTTCCTCATTGTTGTGCAAGAATTTCTAATTTGACAATGCATCTGTCTAAAATCTACTATGACGTTATGGCACGCACTGTATGTAATAATACGGGTATAAAATCTTACAATTTAAGTGCACAGCCTAACGTCTTTACTCAGCAAGCAATTGCAACAGCGCTGCAAGCTTCTTACCTCATACAGTGATGGTTCTTACCTCATACAGTGGTGGTTCTTACCTCATACAGTGGTGGTTCCTTGGGATGTGGGTGGAATCCAGGCTTTTTACAGTTGGCAACAAATCTCAACCCGTAATCTTGTGTGAGCGCAAATGATCCTGTTCTAAGAAGCACAATAACGAAAATTTATTCTAACAACAAAAGCAATAGAAATGAAAGAAACCAGCCCTTAGTGTACAGCATTAAACTCCCAAGATATTTTCGCAGAAGGTACAGGAATGGCTATACAGGATTCGCCCACTTCTGCCTTTCTGAAATCCCATGACCATGACTTTTACCATGACCTTTCTCGATTTTCCATGACCAAGCACTGGCTATTTTCTCCTCAATATATCAAACTTTTTCTTACTTTGATCTTTTCCTGGTACGTAAATCAGTTGCAGTTCACAATTTAACTGCGATGTGTCTTAACAGTTCCGTCGTAAAGCATAAAATATTCAGAAAAAGGTATATCATTTTGAGAAAGTATAAGAACCAACTATATCTTTATTCTCCATGTTGTTTCCCATTTAAATTCTGCCAGTTTTCGATAACTTTCCATGAACTTAATCAAAATTTCACGACTTTCCAGACTAGGAAAATAAAATTCTAAAATTCCACTTTCCTGGTTTTCCATAAACGGAACGAACCCTGCTATAAAAGAGATGCGGAGAGAAAGGATTATGACATGCAGTTTACAAATCTTGTCCACAAAAAGGACACATTTAGTACCAAATATGTTGCATCTATTAGAACCCGGTTTTTTCTTGAAAATTTTGTAAATACGTATCTATGGAAACCGTTGAAACTAGGAGAAAGTTCGCAAGAATGGTGTCAAGGCACAGTGGATAAATAGATTTACTTAAAAGAACATGGAATCATTCACAGCATGTTAAAATACTTTCTTCTGAAACATTGAGTCAGTAACTGTGCGTTTACTGGTGTCTCGTTATCTGTAATCAAGATTTTTGCAGTACATTCTTTCCCTCTTTTCAATTCAAGCAAATCAAAATACATATGCAACCATGTTTGCAATTATTGCCTGAGGAAGACAGATATAAATGGCCTCCCTTTTAGGGAGATTATGGATTAAAATATTCATGAAACTCCACCCAAAATAATAGCTAAGGTAAGTCCATTTACAAGCCCAAGTGGCTCATTGAAGCCGGTGCTTACATCCAGTTTCTATAGTATTAAATGGATAAGGGTCATTGACTCGCCTTGTATGGGACACTAATTTGTCGCAGGTTAGGCCCCCCTGCATAAGCTGGTATTCATTTTACTGACTTCGTAGGGATGGAAAACTGAGTAAACTTTGGCGAGAAAGAAGATCACACAAATATTCAACTCTTAGCTGAGCCGGAATTTGAACCCAAGTCCTTGTGACTACACTAACCACGCCACCCAAAAGACTACAAGACGCAAACCCAGTGCTTACCTGCGATGTCAATGCAAAACTGTTTCATAAACTGAAAAATGTTAAAGATCTAGTTAATCCCAACGTCATTCTAAAATATTATGGTAAAACATACTATGAGGTTTGACTAAACTGGATCCACTTTATAGGATTTCAACCGACATATTAAGCTGCTTTCATACAAGACTTTATATACAGTGTGGTGTACTTACTCGCTAAACTTGGGTGCCACAACAATAGCTATCGCCTCAGGTAGCATAAGCTGATACGAACAATGGGTGTGAAGATCAATACTTGACATAAAGGCTGTCTGGGATGGATGTGTCTATAAAGCAACAACAGCAATTCCTTAATACAGCCCTAAATCCCACAGTTTTCTTACAGTTCTTATCAAAACGAACTTGGATAATGAATTCGTGCTAAAGTTTTTGTTTGATTTAACAATTGCCCTTATTGTACCAACTTTTTCTTTTGTACCTTTGTTTATGTAAATTAGTCTAAAACATCTGTTGTTGTCACAAGTTTAAGAACTGAATTTTTCGACTAAGTAATTTCGTAACTCCTTGAAAATGGGACCATGGTGGTCCCGAAACGTCAGCGTAATCTTTATTTTCTTACAGTACAGTAATAATAACATGTATGCCATAGTCCCAAAAGGGCTACTCAAAAAAATCAAAGTTAAGTGTACGCATAACGTTTGTGGGATGTGGCTATGAAAAATAAACTCGTAAATTAAGCACAAGCCTGCCAATGGTAACTTATATTGGGCACTATGGCCATATGGGTAGCGGGTATTTGACCCTTGTGTCTAGCCGTAAATAAAGTGAGCCTAAGTGTTAGCATTCCTGTATGGCGGTGCGACTTGGGCCACACTTGCAATCCATACACACAGACTTGCATGAGAGGTTCCACCAACAACCCTCAGAAGGATCATGAAGATCATGTGGTGCCACCGCATCTCAAACAATGAAGTCCTGAAAAGAGCCAAGTCAACTACCATCGAGACGATGCTCCGAGGAAACCGCCTGCGCTGGCTGGGTTACGTATCCAGGATGAAATACGATCGTATCCCAAAATAGTTACTGTTCGGCGAACTGGCCAGAGGAATCCGTAATTGTGGCCGCCCCCGTGAACGTTGGAAGGACTGCGCGAAGGATGATCTGAAGTCTTTCAACATTGACTACAACTCGTAACACAGTGAGACAAAAGACTGTGCGAGATGGCGACAAAACGTCAAGGAAGGCAAGGCCTTTTCAGAGCAACAACTCATCAATCGTGCTGAAAGACACCGCAAGAAGCGACACGATGTTAGAACCCCCCATTGTCAAAACTGACAGGGATTGGACTGACTGACTGATCAACTGCATGTTGTCCTAACAGTTAAGGGATCATAAAAATAACAAAATAATTTATCGCCTCCAAAAATGTTCAGAGGCGCTTTACAATTATTAAGGATTGTTTTATGTTTGTTGAAATTTCAATTTCAAAATTTTTTATACATTTTCCTACAGCTTGCTTTGTTGGACAAGTATGAGGAAGTACTTGCTAAAGCGACCGCTGTTGCGGAAGATAGAAGGCGCACTGGTAGCGGTTTATATAAGGTAAATCAATGTCAAAAGGTGTAAATAGCACAAAATGTAAAACTACAGTACTTTAAAGCAATCACGACACTGGTGTATTTTTGACATGTTTCAGCAGCACCTACTGCCATCATCAGAATGCTAATGACTACTGATCTAAGAGTAGTTCAATACAAATATATTACAATAGAATAATAAGTTCATACTGATCTTAGAAATAAACAATAACAGATTATAGAATAGCTAAGACAATAAACACAAATAACAAAAGATTAGTGACAGGTTTGATTTAGCGTGGTATAATTGTTGATTCAGCGAAGGCTTAAACCACTTTATGTGGAGGGCTTCTTTGATCTGAAGGCTGAATATGGTGCTTGCTCTATTTATAATAGTAAAACAATCAGACGAGCATTTCTCGTGGCATGATGGTAACTTACTGAGATGATTTAAAATGATGAAATCCTTTATCTTCAGCATCTCAATAAACCCTCCTAGCCGAAGGGGTATAAACTCAACAGTACCTGTTCTGCCATTTACGATAAATTCCTCCGTTTTTTTAATTGCAGAGTGTTCTGGAAGTTTGTCCAAATGCTGCGGTTCTTGCGCAACAGTTGAGCCATATAGAGTTGGTGAGTAAGGAGTTTGCATTGCTTGGTTTAGGAGAAATACTTAACTCTTCTACTGATCCCAAGTGGTGTACCTCCTGTCCACGGTTCTTCAGTGTAGTGTTTAAGTGGACGATCGAGAGTATTTTGACCATCACAGACTAAGCCCTAGTAGAATCTGCTATCCCATTTTATACAGCAACGTAAAGACAACGTAACGGTCTAACACAACAGTCTAACAGAACGGCGTGGTAGTGGGTTTGCATTTACGACCTCAAGGATTATTACACACGGATCAACATTTGTTTGGGTTATGTTGGCCAACATTGTTCCCCACAAATGTTGAATCGTGTGAATGTGTTTGGGAACAAATTCTGAACCACGATCAACGTGTTTATTCTCCTTCAATAAGTGGGCAACATAATGATTGTGTCTCAACATTTGTTCCGAAAGACATATTCACAATTCAACATTTGGGGAAAACAATGTTGGGCAACATATTATAATAATAATAATAATTCATTACATTTAATATCGATATTCTAAAGCGCTTTACAATTTATACAAGCAAAATATAAAAATATTCCCCACAAATGTCAATCCATGTGTAATGGTCTTTAAAGTAACGAGTAAAACATAGTAAAAGCTTGATGATTCTTTAAGTTTTACACCGTGAATATAGAGGAAAACTGACGCGTTTTGGACTGTAGTCCTTCGTTGGAGTCACACTCCACTCCTCACACTCCACTCCGACGAAGGACTACACTCTGAAGCGTCAGCATCCAATTTTATAACATTTGCAGTAAAAGCTTGCTCAGTACGGTGCAGCGCACTCCAGATTATCAAAAGTCGTAGTTGTGGCAGAGTTTTTAAAGTATAATCAGGGAATCTTAAATAAATTGGTGATAAGTACAGATACTAAAATTATTTTTCCGAAAGCGAAGTTTCAAAATGCTGGCCACTTAAAAGAATCGGCAATTCAGGGCTCTTGGAAATCCTCGAAAACTCCTGGAATATTTAAATTTCTCTTCTGGGCGTGGCAAATTCCTAAATTTCTTTTGTAACTACAATGACTCTGGAAATTTCTTTAATTTGTCAAATTTTGTCCAAATCCGAGGCCACTCGTACATTTTAAATTGTTAAATGGTTTTTCAAAAAAAAAAACAAATTGTTAAAAGTGAATGCAAGAACGCAATTTTTTGCCCACGACTAATTCAGAGTAAATCTAAAATAGAAGGTCCTGGAATTTAGTTTTTATACCCTGGAAAACTTTCGGAATTTTGTATTATCCTTAGAGAACGAACCCTGGCCGGTATAAACAGGAGTCACGCTACTCCTTACACTCCTCGAAAACTCCGTAAATCTAAATCTCTTTTTCAAGGGCGCTTGAAAAACCTTCAGATTTTAGAAATTAAGCTCAGACTCCTTGAAAACGTCTTCAATTTTAACTCCTAACCTTTTGGGCTTCATTTTTCACGGCGTGAAAAATACTACGTCCTGTATCGTTTGGGTGCTGCTCGCAATAGTACTTTTTTAATAAAAATATGTAAAATTGCGAAAAAAAAGTTTTTTTCTTGCAATACAACTTATCAGAACTAAGTTCTATAACATAATACTACTGGCAAGTCTCCTGGAAAAATCGCTAACAAGGCCATGAATACTCCTTATTTTTTCAATGTTACCTCGGCACGGACTCTGATAACTGAAAACAAGACGATATGAAACACAAGCTGAAGAAATCCAGTACATGGCTGCCGTCAATTCATCTAGAGACATTTCTGCCAGTAAAGAAGGGCTTCATTTATTAAAACTGTTGTTGACCATTCTACCCATCCGTTTTATTGGGAGTGGCTCACTCCACTACACCCATGAAAGATGGTCACAACTAGTTTTAGGTGTCGGCCGTAGTCTTTTAACAGATGGGGTAGGCGATCTGTACTAAATAAATCCACACGATGGTGACTGAAATATATTGCGTTTAACATAACGTAAATTAATATATTCACAGGAAAGACTGGTAAATATTGGACCGGAAGAATATGTTCAAACTTTTATTCCGCGAGATGAAGCCGACCTTAAGGTACAAAAATCACTATGTTTAGCGTTTGTTACTTTTGCTGCTTCCTGACGAAACATGAATTTATAAACTTTTGTACTAACTGTGTCATTTTTTTCTTGTTTACTTCAAGCGATTAGCTGTCAATATTGTAGCGACGTGCTTTTTCAACTTTTTATTTTGATCGTTCTGTTAGCCTCTGCCCTGACCACGGCAGAATTGTCTTGAAAAAGCCTTTTTTCGTTGCCGAAAACCAACAAACTCGTACAAGAGCCTCGGTTCATTCAGAGTACAAAATCTAAATTTTCTACAAATCGTCTACAAATCGGGGCATAGGCATAGGCGCAATAGCTTAGCCGATATTTTGTCCAAACCAGTAGCTTTGTATTTACATAATTTTGATAAAATAGAATATGCATCACGCTTACTGGTTTCTTTCAACTGAAAAATTACATCGTTTTGAGTTGTTAGATTCTCCAAGAGTGAAGTTTCGGTTACAGTAGTGCGGTGCTTTGAAACGGCTTGCCAGTTCGGTTACGGCAAGCAAGTACTTTAAATGAGTTCAAAACAGGCTGCAAAACTGCTCTCTTAATTTTTATGCACGGATTTCATGGAAAGCAGATTTTCATTTTCCCTTCTTTTAATACATAGTTCATTATTAATGTAATTATATTCTATAGTAGTAGTTAGTTATTAGAATAGTTAGTATATATAGTAATTAACGTAGTTAGAATATTAAATATTTTTAAGAATATACCTGATGAGATTTTTCGTGGGTAAAAAATTAAAAAAAAAAAGATGGGCGTGTTTTACCATATCAATCGCAAACAAAAAGCGCAACACAAAGGGTCAACAAGCGGTGTGACAACACCACGTTGCTACGTGACAATATTTAGTTTCTTTTAGTTGGAAAGTACACTTAAGCTTTAAATTAATTATTTTCTCCACAACAGTCAACGCTGAGCTATATCAAGCGAACTAGTAGCCTAGAAGCTTATATTCAGTGGTTCAACCGCCTCAGTTATCTCGTGGCTACAGAAATATGTTTGGTAAGCATTGCAGTCGTTCTCTTGTGTAGTGACCTTTAGTGAATAATCGCGGCGAGCGAAGACTCTTTACAAAGAAACGTTGAAAAAATTAAGTGCCCGACTTCAACCGCAGGCATCCCAGGCACAGAATCAGAGTGGACAGTTACCGATACAATATTTGGATGGAATATATAAATTCGTAAACATAATTTTTGATAAAATTTGACTAACCTTACATTGTTGTTTCTGGGGGTGTGTTGATCCTTTACAGCTTTTTTTTTCAGACGTTTTAAGTGATTTTGTTACCCTTTCGTTCACCCGTAGAAGAACTGAAGATAAAGGCTTACCACCACCCCAAATTCGCTTACCACCACCCCAAATTCGGCGCTCGGCGCTCAGAAGATAGTCTGCCACTATCCACCTCAATTGAAACAGAATAAGTGTTAATTGACAAGAAATTTTGATTATGCGATCCTTATTAAAATAATTAAAGTGTACTATCAGAAAAATAGAAAATCTTCAGTTAGAAAGGCTTTTGATAGTGAAGAAAACTGTCGTTTATTTTATTGAAATGAATTGTTTGGTTCCCAAGATATTAACGTTTTTTTAAATATGCAAATTAGGCAAGCTGTGACGTCGAAAACAGAACTGTAAACGGGGTAAAACCACAAAGCATTAGTTATTTCCCGAAACAAATGCTCCATGATCTTGAGACTTTGCATAGTTATTTTACTAGCAAAAACGCGTCTAATTATCTATTTTCATTGTTACTGTGGCAACAATCTAGGTGCGAGTTCCTTCTTCCCTCTGCAACAAATAGCACTCTCAGACAAAATAAGACCTTTTTGTTTTGCATCATGGATAATGCCCACCACAGAACTTTGATGTCAGCTAACTAAGTTGTTTAAATAAATAGTGTTGGGGTACGGAAAATTGAAAATTTTCACTTTTAGAAATCAAAGGCTTGGGACTGAATGTGTTGCTATAGCAACCTCAAAGTTTAAATAGTTGAATGTGTTTCTATGATTACAATATTGGTGCTGAGTTTCAAGTTCATCAAAGAAGTATTTCAATAGATAATTCTTATTTTGTTGTACTGGGCCATTTTGAGTTCTGGTTTTTACGTCACGGCTTTCCTAATTTGCATATATTAAATACGTTGATATTTCGGGAACCAAGCAAGCGTTTCTTGCTGACGATTTTCTGTTTTTCCGATATATACACTTTACCAATTACAACCATTTCGAAACTGTAATTAGAAAACACATTTCCTTGCATATACCAAATTTTAGTATCAAGGGCGCGCCGAAACAGTAGGAACCTAGCGGCAAAAGAGAAAATTTAAACTTTTAAGTAGAGATAATTAATATAACGACATGAAGTGTACTAACAAATTTCATGTTTCATAACCCACATACTATTTATCACCTGGAGAATCTCATGGTCAGTCCTTCTCTACCAGGTAGCGTCTGATAGCGTGCACAATTCCTTAAGAGTCTTTTGGGGATATTGCTTGCCATTTTTCTTTGCAACCTCTATCACGAACTGACATGCTCAGCCAGTATCGTTGAAACTGGTAGCACGCATGCCTTTCCATTCTGTACATATACTCTCGTCATGCTTTCCCAGTGGTAGTTTTTCAAAAACACTTCTGGGTTTAAAACGAAAAGTTTTTTTTTCTGGACAACTGCCATATTGATACAGTATGTGCTTTGTCAACTAAATTTACGTTTTCTTTCAAAGTTTTTAGATATCGAAAGTGCTGTCTTTCTTCCATGGCGTTGAAAACGAAGAAGTGAGACAATTTTTTGAATTCAAGGTCATCAAAACCCAGCCCGATATGAATAATTTTCACGTAAATAATGGCATTGCATTTCATCCCCGTAAAATTATTCCAGGGACACTTTTCACACTTTGTCTTGTTTGCGTGTTTGTTATTTCAAATATTCTCATGCTCGATTTATAAACTTGTCATATCAAAAACTCGCACTTCGTGCTTGATTATTGAAAACTCGCACTTCGAAAACAATATTAAGCCCTTTGAACATTGTTTTAAATGGTAATCAAACATTCATGCTTGTTTTTTATATTTTTCTTCTCGAACAGAAGCCATTTTTAAAAAATTTACAAAATAATTAAACTTTTTTTTTCTTGAAGGGCGTTAAAACAAAGCATCGGGCCAAGTTGATAGCGTATTTTGCAGAGGTAGCCAGCGAGTGCTATCGGCGGGGAAACTTCAACTCAGCCATGGCGATTATAGGTACAGGGTTCGAAATTAACGGTAGTCCACTAGTCCAGACCCTAGTAGAAATTTTGGAGGACTGGTAAACTTGACTTCAAACTAGTCCGCCTGTCTAGTAAAATATTCTCAGCAACAAAATATTTTTTGATAGTATTTCAAGTAACATTAATTCCTGTTTTACGAACCCGCTGAACTTAATTTAATTAATGTAATCATTAATTATGTTGGTTATGGTACTGTATTTTACTAATTTAAAGTGTAATGACCCAATATATTGCTAGCTTTATTTTAAGAATTCGGCTATAAAAGTTAAAAGATGTTATGATGGTCAAGTCGACCGAAAACGTTCGTAAATATTATAACTATAACATCTTTTAACTTTTATAGCCGAATTTTTAAAATATTTTACATGGAGAATTCAATTTTGAATTTCTAGCTTTTTTTCTATATTTATTCCCCCCTCCTATCTTATATTTTTGGCCTAAAAGTTCATAAAACAGGAAATTAAATTAGTCTCGCCTAACACAAATCTAAGTTTTGTTCAGGCTAAAAACCGCAAGAAATTAGGCCGCGCAAAAGTCATTCAGCTTATGGGATGAGATAACAATCTGTCCAACAAATAATGGGGAGGACTACTAAACCGAAGTGATTATTAGTCCATATGTTTAGCACCATTTTAATATTACCATAATGCATTTTTTAAGTTGTTCGTATGTTATGAGAATATATTCGTATTCTTCATATTTGCTTTCTGGCTATTTAGTTTATGTCAGGGTGCGTACGGTCAAGAAAAAAAAATCTAAAAAGTTCTTAATTTTCCAAAATCAAATTTCAAGACTTTCTGTAATTATGTGAAGTTTTTAAAAAGTCCTAAAAAAGTTTAGGTAATGAAACACTGCAAGCCCAAATGTGCACTTGGTTTTTCTTGAAGAAAATAGAGGATAAAAACGCCGTATGTTTGAAATTCAAAGTTATTAACGACTGAAACACTCGCTCTGTATTTAACAAGAAACATCAAATGAAAGAAAACATGCAACAGTAATGTCACCTTTTGTTTTAAACAATTTAAACATAAAATATCTATTAAAAAAATAGGAAGGTGCTGAATGGCTGCCTGGAATAACCATATATGGGCTATACAAACCAGACAACCAGAATCCACGTAGATCATCGCAGCAGAAACTAAGAATTATAAGAAATTAATCCACTTAATAACCGCTCCCGCTGACATTGGATCCCTGAGCTGGACCACGTCGACAATAAATATCGCAAATTGAATTCCAAAATGAAAAGTCGACACCTGTGATCTTTTTCCAGCTGATGACTGTCCGAGCATGAGGGCTTTTGAAATTCTTTCAGAACTCATGCGCACTACATGCCCGGCCCAGCGTAGCTGTGTGCATGAAACAAACGATTCTACACTAGGAATTTTACACTAATTATGTTCTTGTAAATAATTTATTTCTGTTTGACTCCATCGCCAGTCGGTCTCTTGTGTTGTGTCCTTAACCAAGAAATGTTTTGGCTGATCTAGATGTATGAATTTGTGACAGGTACTTTTATTTGAGTCTCATCCAAAAGGAATCAAAGATTTTTCCTTTCCTAACTACAACAAAAGCCGGCTGAAGATGAGCGAGTCCTATAATTTGGGCAGGTTCTCAACTGATTTAGCATAGCTTACCTTAGTTTGTATAACTATCAAAGCTACAAGATACTAATTTTATCTTAAACTGATGCTTTTTTCTGCAGCTGGAATAAATACAAGCCCAGTGGCAAGACTAAAAAAGACGGTAAAGACTTGCTTTTCGTTTCATTTCTATTTCTTTATCCTTACTCTCAGCTAGATGTTGACATAGCTTTTATTTTGATTTCCTTTTCCACAGTGGTCGAAAGTGAAAAGCAAAACCTTTGAGAGGCTCGAGCGAGAGCTGAATCCGGCGAGTAATTTTGCCAGTTATAGGGCAGCCTTCAAATCTGCCACAAGCAAGGTGGGGAGGAAATGAGTATGATAAATATGAGTCATGGTAACTACAATTTAATCCAAAGCGCTGCTCTTGGCACATTGTAATTCTGTCTTGGTTTTCCTGAGAAAATCACCTTGATTTATCACTCACGGATGGGTGTCTCGTTCATTTTGGGGGGGGGG
>JAODFW021446651.1:0-14102 GCA_027575235.2 Palythoa mutuki
TTATTTGCTGTATTTTCCATGACATTTACATTATATACAGACTGAGAAAAGATTGGAGAATTATCGTTTTCGTCAAGCACAGTGATTTGCACAGACACTACCGAGGATAGCGATGGATTCCCATTGTCTTTGGCGGTTACTCTTAAGGTGTAAAATGGCATTTGTTCACGATCTAGTCCTTTGGTGGTGGAAATAAGACCACTCTTGCTGTCAATTGTAAATTTTGCTGTGTCACCAGATGAAATAGAGTAGGCGATTTCTGCATTTTTTCCTATATCGTCATCTGTAGCGGATACTTTGACAACACTAAATCCTACAAAAACAGAATCAATAAAGATCGTATCGTTACATATGGTATATCACTAGATTTCCTCTCATTCGTATCAACCACTGTTTGTTTGTCTCTTTACGTGAAATAACTTTGCCTAATAATCTATCTAATATTTACAATTTTTTCAGTGTATTGTGTGCGTAGAAATTAGTTCAAACGATATTATAAGTGTTTATTACTCTTAAAGTGCTACTGCGATGAAAATAGACCTTTTTTTCTCTAGCAACGAATCTCCGGAGCTTGAAATACCTAGCTGCAAAATATGAAATCATGCATCGGACAACTCCTACACCAAAATAAAAATGAGAAAACTTTGTCCGCCATCGAAAAACTGCGAGTCCTTCCATTTGCCAGAGCCCGTTGTTATCTAGCAGCGGTTGTCTATCCGTGACGTCATTTACTCAACACATTTGCCAATGCTTCGTGCTGCTACCAGCCAGTTTTTTATTCGACAGCATTAAAATTATATCGAAAGATTGTCGGCTTTTTTCTGACAAGTTATAGTTCTCGCTCCTTGTAAATTCGCGTGTTGAGTAAATTACGTCTCCTCCGCTAACTTCATGTTCAAGACAGCGTGACGTGTCTCCTCACAAGATAATAATGGCGGACCGAATTGCAGCGAAAACTGGCTGCCAATAATCAAACTTATACTCTGTAAATCACAGAAAGATTTGGAGGGTTTTTCATTTATTACCTGAACTTGCAATTTATGTAAAAAATAGGGACGAAAAAATGAATGAAAAAAAAAAATGGTCTTTTCCATTTAGAAGGGATTCCTTAGTAGATACGTTCTTAAACAGAAACCATGTTCTTATTAAAACTTTAGATTTCTTTCTCATAGGTTTTCACGATGATAATATAAAGGCACTGTCGACGGTGTTACATGAAATTGACTGAGAAGTCCTTAAATTTAAGTTACTATCTATATCTATTTAGTAAACTGCTTGAAAATTTTGACGTGGAGATGATTTTAGAGTTCCCAATATGTGACAATAGGGATGCCCAGTGTTTGGGCGAGAAGGTTAAGAATTTTCTGTCGTGAAGTTTCAAGAAACCAACTCGTTCTTTCCTGTGTAGGTTTGTCATTGCCTTGTTACCACGGAAACAATTAGTTACAGATGTGAGTGGTATGTGTAAGGGTATTGTTAAAAGGCTTCTTACCAGAAATGGAATTTTCCGGAACCGAGGCAGCATAACTCTGGTTTAAAAACTCTGGGGCGTTGTCATTTGCATCTTCAATCATTATTGAGAGATTTTGTGTCGTAAATTGGTTGCTTGGATCAGTAACCATGACAACTATTCTATAGTGATCAATCGTTTCTCTGTCAAGTCTCTGAGCAACTTGCACAAGGCCAGTATCGTGTTGAATTTTGAAATCTCCTCTCTCATTACCGGAAGTGAAGTTCAAATGTAATTTATCACCATCAGCATCGGTTGCTTTAAACCTCACAACTTCTGTGTTGACAGCAACATCCTCTCGTATTCTGATGACTCGAGAAAAGTTAAACTCTGGGGCGTTGTCATTCACGTTAATGATATCAACAGTAACATTAGCTGAAGCACTTTTTGAGGGAACGCCAGCGTCGGTTGCCGTGACAACAAGGTTATAAACCCTTTTTGTTTCGTAGTCTAGTTTGTTATTGCTGACAATGAATCCATTGAGATCAACACGAAAATCAGTGTTTCCTTGACCTGACAGCGAATACGTTAGCTTGGCATTGGATCCGGAGTCCCTGTCAGCTGCTTTTACCTATTTAGAATCAGTATGGAAGATATTAACGGGTTTTTATTATATAAAGAAGAGTGTGTTATAAGGTTTTCTGCCACTGAGAAATGTCGTATCTAAACACACGTAAAAATACGATAATTTTACGTGTGTGAATATCACTTTTCAGCCAATCAGTGACCATGATTATCGAAAATTTTCAAAACACGCAAAATTGCTTAAAAAACAATCTTAAAGTACTTCCAAAAATTTTCCAAAAATTTCCGAAGATTCTAAAAACCCATAAATGCATTAGAAACGGTTTTCTAAACATTCCCGAAGCTTTCCGTAGATTTCCTGAAATTGTCGGATAGTTCCGATGATTTCCGAAGATTTTCCGTATACGTATTCATGGGATAAATTTGCAATGCTTATGTAATAAACAGAATAATACATTGTCGCTTGGAGATATGGAATTTATTTTCTTGTGTTCAAATTGAACATCAATTGATACCAATTTGAACACACAAAAAAATAAATTCCATATTTCTTCGCGCCTATGTATTATTCTCTATTTATAAAATAAAGCAGATATAACGCGCGTTCTGATTGGCTGTGCAGAGTTGTTTTAATTCTCAATAAAGCCACACTGTGGCTTTATTGCTTTCCTTATACGACACTGACCTGCGTGGCATTTCGGAAATTTTTCTAGAATAGAATTTGAGGAAACGGATTTTGTCCAAACGTCTTGTTGGGATACTCTTTTTAACGAAGAAGTCATAAGAAATGGTTTTGTGGAGATAACAAGAGACGTTCACGAAAGTTTGTTAAAGCTGAAGACCAAAGCAAAATCAACCGATCATCGAAAAAAGTGTTATTTCGGTTTACATCGGTAAGTTTGTTTATAAAGATCTCTTAAAGGCAATATGTACTTAGCAGCACATTATTAAATTCTTTTCTTCTGTCGATTTTAATTTCGGTGGCTTATGTAGCTTTATTACACAAAGTTTTCAGAACAAATTTGCAAGAAACTAAAAAGCCGGTTGTCACAGTAAATTAACGAATCCGTTCAACATGCTGCTCTGTTGCAGAAACTCTTACATCGCAATTTTTACCCTTTAGAAGTTTTACTCTTAACTGACAAAGTGATCAAACTGCATCCAAAATCAGAAGAGCTTAACTTTCATTCATGGTTTTATTTTAGAGTGGTTTTAATGGAAGAAATAACCGAAAGTAACTCCTCAGAACTCTCTGGGAGCCATAATTTATGTTAAAAAAGCTAGTTTCTTCAACATTATTTTATGCGAATGAAGTTAGTATTGTGATAAAACTGTCTCCAAATTAGAAAAACTTTGTCGTTCAAAGTTTTTGATTTTACAGCCGGTTTAACGAAAGAAATGACCGTAACTGCAAGTCAACGAATCCCTTTGAGAATATAAATTCTTGTGTGATGAAGTCTGGTATACAGTACGTTTGCAGCAGAATCGTTTTCTTCATGCACGTTTTTGTTCGTTTGAAATTTGCCTTTTAACTGAAAAAGTAATAAAACTGTAACCAAAAACTTAAAAAAAAGATTCCTGGTTTTAATTTACACTGGAGTTCACAGAACGAACTAACCGTTAACTCTTCGTGAGTCATTACTAAAGTCTCGTTTTTGTTCGCGCCATGCAGAATCAATTTTTTACTTTTGATTTGTGTTGCTTATTTTATAAAAGAAATAAAAAATTTGCCCTGCTTGCTCTGTTCAGTTATAAAACCACTGGTGAATTTTTAAGTTCACTCAAGAAGTGCGAGAAAAACTCGCCCACTTCTTTCGTAAACTTAAAAATTCACGCGTGGCTTTATTACTGAACAGAGAGCGCGGGCTCGTTTTTTATTTCTTTAATAATTTATACTGTGAACGCTCTAATAAATCCTTTTCGCTATAACAACCCCCTCTGCCCCCAAGCCCCTCTCTAATAGCCCCTCCACCCCTCACCCTCCAAAACGTCGAGGCTAAAGGAAAAGGTAAAGTATGTATCGAGAAAAACACGCGTTCACCTTTGATATTTACGTGCGACACTTTTTGCTTTTGCCCTTTAGATCTAGAGCTCTAGAAGACTCGGATACTCCAAAAACAGCGCTTGATTTTCGCATGGCAAAATTAAAATTCCCAGCATAAGACTGTTAATTAACCATCCCTAAAACTTGTTGAATTAAAAAAGCCTTGGGCTAATTTCCCACCATCTCCCCGAGATCATTATAAGCAATAACCGTTTCTACATTTAGGACACATGAGCGAATTCCGCTGACCTGAAGTACAGTTGACCCAACGGAAGCATCTTCGCGGATTTGGCCTCTGTATGCACTTGATGTGAATCTGGGTGAATTATCATTAATGTCCTGAATGGTTACTACAACAGTCGTGATAGCAGAGAGAGCAGGATTTCCAGAATCCTTTGCCTGAACTGACAGTTGATATCGCTCAATATTTTCTCGGTCAAGGGACTTGGAAACAGTAATTGAGCCGTTTGCTGAGTTGATTTTAAAACTGAAATATAAGTAAAACTTTAAGATTAGTAAAAAAAATAATATCATTTTTTAATTATAGAAATAAGAAATATATATGACATCTCAATCAGTCTGTGGTCAATTTTAAGTTCTAAGTCAATGAACGAAAATTCTTGTATGTACGCGATTTAAAAGAATAAATAACCTAAGATCTAAAAACTTTTGCATTTGAACAAGGAATTGTTTTAAACTTGTAATCTACCTTATCAATTACAGCCCAAAACATAAAAAGATGCACTCTAATTTCAGCTCTAAAGACTGTTCAACAAGCAATGAATGTAGTTTGCCTCCAAACCAGTCGTAGATTACATGTCTGGTGTGTGGCGTTTTGTTTCCAATACTTTCTTCCTATTTCGGTTTTTCTTCAATGAACCCTTACAGCCCCAGGCAAATTATCAACCTCCAACTTCTCCTTACATAACTCAAACAAAACAATAGAAATCGTAATGAGAAGCAAGGAAATGATCAAGTGAAATAAGCTATGGAAGTTGAAATGCCAAATTCTCCCAAACTCCTTATATAGGAGATATGGAACTCAGTTGGAAGAATTTACCAACACGTTATTTGTCGTGCTTAGGGCTCAAAGGGTTAAAATTGTTTACAGAAAGAAGAACGAATTGAGGCTGAAGCCGCCAGAAAAATTAAAAAACGAGTCTGCAAAAATTACTGGTGCTAGTAAAAAGCAAGTATGCAATTTCAGAACCTGCAAACAAAAAAACCTGACAGAAAGTTAATAAATTTGTTTACCTGTTTCCTGTATTCCCAGAGAAAATTGAATACACAACAAGGCCATTAGTGCCATCGTCCTGGTCGGTTGCTCTTACACTTCCAATTCGGGATCCGATAGGTTCGTTTTCGTCCACTCTGATTAAGTAAGGGTTTCTGTCAAAAACGGGTTGATTGTCATTTTCATCTAGAACGCTGATAATTACAGCTGTAACCGCAGAGTGAGGAACAGTTCTTCCCAGTGCTGGAGCTCCATCTTTAGCTGTTATCTGCAAGCGGTATGTTGCCACGTCTTCTCTATCTAGAATTGTGTTGGTTTTGATTTCACCGGTATTCTGCGATTCAACAGCAGTGCAAGAGAAAATTTAACAAACGAAAAAAATGTTGACTGTTTTTTTCAAACGTTTTTGTCTAGAGACTAAAGTATTGTGTCCATTTTGTCGCTCCTTATAATTATTATTATTATTATTATCATTATTATTAATAATATCACCATCATTATCATTATTATCTTCATCATTATCATTATTACCATTATCATCATCATCATCACATCATCTTTATTATCATCACCGTCATCGTCACTGTCACCGTCATCGTCATCGTCATCGTCATTATCGTTATCATTATCTTTATCATCACCATCATTATCATCATAATCATTATCATCATCATCATCATCTTTATTATTATCGTCATCGTCATTGTCATTATTATTGTTATTGCTATTATTATTATTATCATTATTAACGAAAAAAACGAGGTCCCTTACCGAATTAATAGAGAAAGCATTTCCTGTGTTCCCTCCAGTTATCGAATAAACCACTTGTCCATTTATTCCTGAGTCAGGGTCGTTAGCTTGGACGCCACACACGGGAATATTGCTAGCTAGGTTCTCGCCAACTTGGCACGTGTAGTTGGATTTGGAGAACTTGGGAGCGTTGTCATTCAAATCATCAACAATGACTGTCACTGAAACAGCTGTTGTCCGCGAGGGGTTTCCTTGGTCTTTTGCTATTAAGGTCAGCAGATAGGACGGTGTTGTCTCGCGATCAGGCTCTTTAAGTAAGCTAATCTGTCCATTGTTGCTGTCCAGTTTGAACATTCCATCAATGTTTATCGCCATTGAGTAAGTAACTCGGCCGTTTTCGCCCATGTCTTTATCGGTTGCTGATACTTGTCCAACCTAGATACGATTTAAGAAATGTACATCAATATACACGCGATACATTTCGTATAACCCTTTCATTCTTAGAGAGAGAAAGTCTGGTGTCTTTACAGAAAATATTATCAGAACAGATACTTAAATAAATCACAGGCCCCGAGTGGGAATCGAACTCACGACTCATCGATTTCTTGACGTTGTTTCACAACTACGAGGTAACCATTGTAAATTAATTCAAAACGAAATTGATTTCGGAATTCTAATACTTAGTCAAGATTCCATCAGATTACCTTGCGTGAAAATGTACAAATTCTGTAGATCCTGCAGCACTTTAGCAACACGCTAAAACCAGCAGCATTTATTTTTAAAAACCATTCGCCGAAACTCTCTTTAACGGAAACGTTTACTGGAATTATCCATAGTCCATTGTTTTTTCTATCCTTCCTTAAGTTGAAATTCACACCACCCTCAAACGTACGGCATACCAACTCAAATACCATTCACGGTTTCCGGTAGATATTGCGTTTAAAAGTCGCAACTAAAGTCTCTAATTACAAACGTTAAAGTCTGTAATAACAATTCAATAAAGTCCCTAATCCATGCACTAAAGTCTCAAATACCAAGAATAATATCTCTAATACCAAGAATAAAGTCTCTAATACCAAGAATAAAGTCTCTACTACCAAGAATAAAGTCTCTAATACCAAGAATAAAGTCTCTAATACCAAGAATAAAGTCTCTAATACCAAGAATAAAGTCCTGATACCAAGAATAAAGTCTCTTATACCAAGAATAAAGTCTCTAATGCCACGAACTTAAGTCTGTAACACCAAGCACTAACTCTAATATCAATCAAATTCATGCAAACCTCAAACGGAGGATATGTCAACACAAATGCATTTCTTGGTTTGCGGTGTTGCAAGAAATCGCGTAAAGAGTCGCAACTTAACTACTTTAATATCAAGCACTAAGGCCCTGTCCACACTTATCCGGATATTTTTGAAAACAGCGACTTTTTCTCCTTTTTCAAAAAAAATATGCGTCCACACGTAGCGTTTTCAAATCGTATTCGTATTCCACACGAATACACTAAAACCTCTTTGTAGAGCATGCGCTGTAATCAAAAGATCTTAGGTATGACGTCATCGTGTTCGAAAACCTCTGTTTTGACCGTCCACACGAATACAATAAATCTCCGTTTTCAAAAACCTCTACTCTGGAGAGCGTTCTCGACAACCTCCGGTTTTAGTAATCGAAAACACAGTATACGTGTGGACGAAGGCTAAAACGGAGAAAAAAGTCTCCGTTTCGAAAATATCCGGATACGTGTGGACGGAGACTGAATGACTCTATAATTCAACACTTACCGGAGTTGTAGGTTTAGATTGCTCCGTGACGTGAAACGTATAACTGCTTCTTCTAAACTGCGGACTGTTATCGTTGGCATCTGTTACAGTCACAACAACTTGTTCTTGTGCCCCGAGTTGTGGGGTTCCTGCATCCGCCGCCTTGATTGTAAGAGTGTATCTATCTCTCTTCTCTCGGTCAAGAGGAGCTGCGATTGTTATTTCACCTAAAGGTAAAAACAAATTAAGGACATCTGAATTAATTATGGTGTATATGAGAAGAAAAATACGAAAATTGTTTCATTTGTTAGAATGGTTTTTAAAAAAAAACTACCTTAAGACTAGATTTGAAATTTTTAACCTGTGTTCCCATGTTATGAAAATATGAAAACATTTAAAATATTGATAAGCTTTGAAATTTGACAACGGCATTTCTAACTATCGAATCAGAATACGTGATGTCAACTCATTTCATGGAAACAATTCACTTTCACGGGAAATACGTTTTTGAAGATCAAATCTTCTACTACTGTGATGGCGACTCAGCAATGGAGTCCTGACCATACATGAAGTCATGGAGGTGCGATGGTTCGAGCGGGGAGTGAAGGAGGTGATCTGGAAGAGAGTCGAGGGTGGACAGAGGTTTCGTTTGTCTCACTCTCGGGACACTGCTTTGCGTGGTGTCCATCGTGCATCTCGGCCTGCACCAACGATCGTGCATGAAGAAGACTAGTGGTTTTAGGCAAAACGTCGCTAACTTTCAGGATTAATGTCCGGTAATAGTTTTATTTTATTTAATTACAGACATTCACCGTTTTTTCCATACATGAAGTCTACATACCTGTATTGGTATCCATTGCAAATTTCTGTTCACTGTTACCACTAGTAATATGGTAACTAACGCGGCCACGAGGTCCAAAATCTATGTCGGTGGCTGTTGCCGTGATGACAAGAGACCCTACAGAGGAACTTTCGTTGATGGTAACCGTATAAGGTGTGTTTTGGAACGTCGGGGAATTATCGTTTACATCTTCAATAATAACTCTAACATTAGCAAACGCCGTTTTTGATGTTACTCCTTGATCTCGAGCCCTTACTTGCAGATCAAATCGTCTGAGGTTTGGATTTTCAAAATCAGGCGGGTTCTCGACGGAAAGGATGCCTGAAAAAAGAAAAAAAAATATTCAGAGATTTGGTAATACCATTGCTCTATAGAAAGTTCTTGCACCTATGTCAGGAAAGTTTAGTTTAACTAAACAAGACTACTTCAGGGCTGGAAATTAACGTCCGCCCACTTCTCAAAGGCGAGTAATTTTTGCCTCGGGCGAGCGGAAATCGCGTAATGGTTGCTCGAGTGACAAGTAAAGATGAAGAACTTGTATAAATAAAAACATATCAGTTTGAGCTAAACATGGCACTGCATTAGGTAACCAACTTAGTTTATCATAACTCTGTCTGTTAGTATACAAAATTTAACTTCATGTCATTTGTATTGAATAGAAACCTTGAAAACACTGTCTGTCCAATCTTATTTTAAAAAGAACGTAAACTATTTAAGTTTTTGACTACAGCCTTACTTTAAGTTAAGTTTTACTTTATTTTATTTTATTTTGGGCTAGTAAAATCTGAGTGAGTGGAGTGATTTCCAGATGCTACTCGCCCAAATGGTGAGTCGTTAAAAAAATTAGTTTCCAGCCCTGTTACTGAGGGGATAGAAATAGCTAAACCCAAAGGAAAAGCTAAGATAAACTTTCCATTTCCAACTCTTAAACTGGTAACTCGGTGTAAAGTAGTTTTATCAGTTCGACACCACTTTACTTATATTGCATATATTCAAACCCTTTTTGTTAAAGAAATTATGTTATATATATCTTTAGTTTAAAAGAGATATTTCGCTCTTCAGAGGTGTTCATGCAGATACATTTGAAAGATCCGAAGCTTTTTAAACCTTTTTTTATTCAAATTTTAACAAAGTGTCTCAATCAGCTTTTATAATCTATGATTTACGCTGATTGCCAATTAACAAATAGATTCCATGTTTACGTGCGTCTGTTCCGTAATAGATAACAAATGACGTCAGCTGTGGTAAGAACAAAAAAAGTACAATAAATACGTTTTGATGAGGAAAAGTAGTTCCTTTGAGGCACTTCTAGAAAAGAGTTAAAATTATGATTTTAACAAACTCCTAACTATAATCTCTATGGAAGTCACTCTAAGGTAGTGTCTTTCACACTAAGAACCATACCATTATCCGAGTGAAGTTTGAAGGTTCCCGCCGTGTTTCCACTTGTAATGGAATACTTTATTTTTCCGTTGGTGCCACTGTCCTGGTCCGTTGCAATGACCTAAAATGAGTGCCACAAATTAGATATCATGTTGGAGGAAAGAAGCCATAACATAATTTAGAGCCAAATTCCATATAACAATAGCCAATACAAGACATGTCACGGTATAGAACCAATCAGGAGGCAAAGTGAAGACAAACAACCAATCAGGAGGCAAAGTAAAGACAAACAACCAATCAGGAGGCAAAGTGAAGACAAACAAAGACATAGCACAAACATGTCACGGTATAGAACCAATCAGGGTCAAAGAAACGACAATTAAAGGCACAACATGAACACGGAGTACTACATGAGTTGAAAAGGTGTGGACAACGCTCTGGATGACAAATGCACTTGTCAATAAGACAAACTGAAAGAAAAAAAACTTTTAAATCAAACTATCTCTATCTAAAAACAGGACTTGAAGTGAAAAACATTAAAACAAAATAAGAGTAAAAGGAATTTCTTGATGTACACATTCAAACAAAGTCCTCTTTATTATTAATTTAAAGCTTCTGATAACTTTTATTTTGACGTCAAGAGTCTTCAGTTTATTATGTTTGTAAAGGTTATGTTATGAGAACTGATATTGTCATTCATATATTATCAGCATCGAAGTGGTTGCAACAAAATACAAAAGTATCATCCCTACCCTAGTTACTTGCGTATTGCGAGCAGAGTTCTCTTTGATTGTGGCTTGATATGACGCTGGACTAAATAACGGTGCATTGTCGTTGACGTCTAACACATTAATGTCAAGGGTTCTTTCTGAGAAACGGGCAGGGAGACCTCGGTCGGTGGCTCGAAGCCGCAGTGTATATTTATTTCTGCAATAATCATTTAAATAGTTATAACATAAGTATTTCTACGACCTCAAACACTAGTTTATCATTTATCATACTCATTAGCTTATATAAATAAATGATTCAGAAAACAATCAGCTCGGAAACCAAAGTGTTAATTACATATACTAGGACTTACTTGGACTTCCTTAGAGCAGGCAATATTTTGCTGTTATTATATGGCAGGCTCGCTTAGCGGGCAAGATGAATTGAATTCTGTGTTCTGATTGGTTACAAGATAGGTCCATCTAGCCCGCTCGGGATTGCCCGTTTTGTTCACGCAACAAAAAAAATTGCATGGAGCGGAATTACACATTGAGTTTCGGGCAATGGAGTCGCAAAAAGGGGAAGAGGTCAGTCAAAACAAAGAAAACATAGACGAGTTTTGTAAATTTATTTGTCGACAAAAACCGCCGACAAATACAAAAATTAAAACGCGCAGTGATATGAAAACATGGAAGCGTTTTTGTCTTACGGAAAACAGTGAAATTCTTTGGCCATATCCTTTATTGATCAAGCTTGTTCGGTCAAGATGGCTTTCGTTTCGTTTTAATAACGCAAAAAAAAAAACTTAGCCAATATCCAGCCATCTTGACCTCACGCTTGTTCAATAACGCATATGCAATGAGTCAATCCTATTTCATTAACTTCTCCTTACATAATTCATAACAAAACAATATAATTGGTAAGGAGAAATAAGAAATCGATCAAGGGCAATAAACTGTAGAAGTTCAAAAGACAAATTCTCCCAAACTGCTTATATAGAAAGTATGGTGCTCAGTTGGGAGAATTTACCAACACATCATTTGTCGTGCTTGGGGCTTAAAGGGTTAAATATCAGCTTCTGGCTAGGAAAAATGACAAACAATAAAGTGTGTTCTTATGTTGTTATTAGTTTTCCTGTTGTCATTACGAGTTTGCATGAATATTGTATGCTACGGAACAATGGCGCTGACTGTGACATCAACATTTATATCAAAGTAGATACCGACGCTGACGTTGTCACTGACATCAGACAATGAACAATGATACCGACGTTGACGTTGTCACTGACGTCAGACAATGGTGCTGACTTTGACATCAACATGTATATCAAAGTAGATACCGACGCTGACGTTGTCACTGACGTCAGACAATGAACAATGATGCTGACGTTGACGTTGTCACTGACGTCAGACAATGAACAATGATGCTGACGTTGACGTTGCAGATGACGTTGACCCTACACTGACATTGACTCTGGCTTTGATTGATTGGCTTTGAAAATGACGTTGACATTAACATAGGCATTAGTATTGACGTTGAAATTTGTACTGTTGTTAATGTTGATTAATCTTGATACAGACAGGAAAGCATAAATCGCTGAAGTGGCCGGACCACCGTCGCGTCAGTGTGTCGTCACAGGGTCGGCGTAAAAGCAGCATCCTGCAACAAGACATGCGCACAAAGGCAGACAAGAGGAGGACCAGCTCCGTGTCTGAACCAAAGGAACCACTTCATGAACACGAGGACGAGCCTAAGACCACGTGGGTGTTCACCGTAGTTGTTTTCTTTCGTGAGAAACTTTTGAATTAAAGTTGCCTGAATAATAATAGTTATTTAATCTTGAGTGATTTTCTCAAAAGCTAAATCCTTTTACGAGCCAAAGTGGCCCATCGGAGCCGGTGCTTATCTCCAGTTTCTGTAGCGTTAAGCGGATGAGAGTCATTGACTCCCCCTGGACGGGACACTGATCCATCGCAGGTTAGCCTCCAGCAGAAGCTGGTACTCATTTCACCGACCTTGGGAGGATGGAAAGCTGAGTCAACTTTGGCGGAAAAGAAGGTCACACAAATGTTCAACACTCGGCTGAGCCGGTGATTGAACCTGGGACCTTGTGGTTAGAAGGCAGAGATCTTACCACTGCGCCAACCACGCCGCCGTAAAGAAGAAAACCAAAATAAAACAAGGTATTGGAAAGTGAATCGCCTCAGTTGCGACACACATGTATTGTAAGGCTGAATTTAGAGATGAACTACCTTCATTGTTTGTTGAGCAGTCTTTACATTTAATCTTTTCATGTTTTATGCCTGTATCGCTAAGTTTTAGTCAATTTTCTACCACAAAACTTTCCTAGTTATCAAGCCTCAGCCTGAGTTTGTTCTTAAATTGTTCTTCAATTTTGGCAAATTTGAGTCTCGTTCTTATAAAGTTGTTCTTATAAAAAAAAGCGTCTCAACATTTCTTTTGTTCTCTTACCGACAAAGCGTAGCCCCAACGTGTTGCGCTCATTAGTATGGAACTCACAACAATGTAAAACTTGCGCAAAAAAATGGGGGATGACCCAAAGCTTACAAAAAGTGATGGGTAGAATTACTGTCCCACAATGCATCGCTTCTCTAGCTTCTCTGATTGATTGCCAACAGTGTTGGTAAATTTTCAACAATTGTCTATGTTGTCCTGCAGAGATGGCTTGCGCGGACACCAGGACTCAAAGAGGACGGCTTTAACTTTTGGGGAAAGTTTCAGAAAAGTGTTCAGAGATGGTGTGCAGAGCAGCTTGCAGAGGCTGAGGTTAGACTTTGCTTGTCTAATTACTACAGTTAAATTGAAAGTAGAAGTCTTTACACGTATTATATAGTTTAGGGATGGTAATTATTCAGTGTAGTGTGTATTTCGTTTATGCCATTTTTTGCAAATAATTTATGGAAACTTCAAAATTCATTTTTTCATCATCATCATCATCATCGTCATCATCAACATCATCATCATAATCATTGTTCTTTATTGCGCCAAGTTTCGCATAGGACACTGGCAAAGTTCCTCCATTCTGCTCTCTTGTTTCTCTCTGGTTTCGCTCCTTGTCCACCATCCTTCTCCGTGAATCTTTCGGTCTACCTCGCTGTCTTCTTCCAGGTGGTTACCAAGTAAGCGCTATCCTCCTGTCATCGATACTGTCTTTCCTCAAAACATTTTCAATCCCTGTCATCGTCGATGTCTAATAAGTTCCGTTGCTACTGGCCTTTCTGTTATTCTATGGAGATCAACATTTGATATAACGTTTGGCCAAAATATATTTATTATTCTCCTTAAACTTCGGTTGTGAAATCCATTGATCTTGTTTTTATCTTTTT
>JAODFW021447615.1:0-14098 GCA_027575235.2 Palythoa mutuki
CACACACCCTACTCCACACTCCACACTCCCCACTCCACACTCCCCACTCCAAACTCCACACCCCCTACTCAACACTCCACACTCCCCACTCCACACTCCACACCCCTACTCCACACTCCCCACTCCACACTCCCCACTCCCCATTCCACATTCCCCACTCCCAACTCCACACTCCACACACCCCAATCCACACTCCACACTCCCCACTCCACACTCCACACCCCTACTCCACACTCCACACTCCCCACTCCACACTCCCCACTCCACACCCCTACTCCACACTCCCCACTCCACACTCCCCACTCCCCATTCCACATTCCCCACTCCCCACTCCACACTCCACACCCCCCAATCCACACTCCACACTCCCCACTCCACACTCCACACTCCACACTCATTTCATCATACGAGTCTTTGTTTGCCATTTTATAGAGTAAATATGCACAATACTTTTGACCTCTTTTGTAAGCAGCTCTAGCAACGCAGTGGGCGGTCCTGGCCTGCTCTGATTAAGGTTTCTACAGTTTGAATAGGTACGATTTACCGTTTTCAGCTTTTACAGGAAACCTATCAACTTTGAGATGATCTTTTAGGCAAAAAAAGTTGTTTGAAAACCATATATATAGTTCTTGAGATATGTAAAGTCACAACTCATCACCGGAAGTAAAATGGTGTGCAAGCCTTTTTATCAAACGCGTTATTCTCGAAACAATGTTTTTGCACAAAACACAGCTGTAAAAACAGATTCCAACTCAAACAGGTTTTGTCCTATTATTGACAAATTTGACACAGCGGTGGTGTAATGGAGCTTCAAACAGTGCCAGGAAATTTTAATATTCATGCTTAGATCTATATCCTCTACTGACAAGCCGGTGCTTATCTCCGGTTTCTGTAGTGTTAAGCGGATGAGAGTCATTGACTCCCCCTGGACGGGACACTGATCCATCGCAGGTTAGCCCCCAGCAGAAGCCGATACTCCTTTTACTGACCTCGGGAAGGAAAGCTGAGTCAACTTTGGCGGAAAAGAAGGTCTCACAAATATTCAACACTCGGCTGAGCGGGGGTTATATTTTTCTGAAAACTTCTGTAACCTGTATTGAATTTAGATGTCATAGATGTCATTAGATGTCACAGTTCCCAAACTGATAACCTAGCCTGCAACATGAAGCCGACGCAAATGATGATCTGACACAGTTAGAGAATTGGACATATTAGACATTCTATACAGTGTCGTTCTTCTCTAATTATGCCAGGTCAACCTTAGCCTCGGTTTCATGTAGAAGCTTGGCTCCTTCTCAGGCACTGTTAAAAGATCTATTGCTGTTTTTTAAACCCGTTGCCGGATGCTCTTTTTGACAGCGCCCACCAGTCCCCCACTGGACGTGAAAGTAACGGGTAACACATCCACAAGCTGCAGTCTCGAATGGAAGCCTATTCCGTCTGAGCATCAGAATGGATACATTCGAGAATACCACATTGTTTATTGGCGTGATGCTGATAACGCGACCCAAAATATCAATAAAATTTCGAATATACTGAATACAACGGTGTCTGGTCTCCGTCCAATCACTAAGTACTTCTTGAAAGTTGCCGCATTTACAGTTGCTCCTGGAAATTTTAGTTCTCCTATAGCGTGTGTTACCGATGAGGGAGGTAAGTTGAACGTGTTATTCCTTATTTAGAAATTTGAACTTGACACGTGAAATTTGGCTACGACACTTTTTCTCTCAACACTTTTCTCGTCTCCATTTCTCGCGTACTTTATTACTGCACAAAAAACGATTTAGGCTGTTCTGTTTGTTTTATAATACACAAAAACTCCATTACAGTTAAACATTGATTTACCGGACCTCGATTATCCGGACTTTTTCTCTGGTTCCAAATTTCTTATGAGTATTAAAGATATATCAAAGACTCAAAGACTCTTCTAAAACAAATTTTATCTTAAAAAGTTGAAAACATAACATAGCATAACAATAAACTTTATTAACATGACTTTTCAGTATTGTCAAAGCATTTTAAAACAAAAATTACAAAAATATGATGCAATTTACTCTGACAACAGTAGTAGATTTAAAATCGTCTAAAAGACAAGCATTATATAACAAGAGTTGATCTTATTCTGATGCAAGAATATATAAACACAGCATGTCTTGGTAACATTTTGAAAAATCTGGATTTAAAATAGTAAAAGTTTGAATTTCTTGAGAAAGGGATGATAGGTTAATTTGCATTTTGTCATTGAACAGTTCAAATAAGTTTTCTCTTAGATCGTTGTACGCAGGGCAATCACATATTAGATGCAATTCATCTTCAACATATTCAGTTCCATTTCGGACACATATTGGGCAAAATCTATGTTCACGGGATAATTTTGGATTTTGATATCGTCCTTGTTCAGTCATTAGAATGTGATTACTTACTCTTAATTTAGTTAAAGACTTTTTTAGTTTTTCATTTTTAATAGCGTTTAAGTATTGTTCAGGTTCATAATTACTTTTTATTTTAGAGTATAATTGAAGTTTACGTGAGTTAGATATATTATTTCTCCATATCTCAATAAAATATGTTATCATTTTCTTTGTAAAACTTTCTTTATATTTCGATTCCCTTAAGATATTTTTGTTAAAATTATACATGTTTTGCATAGAGTCAACATAAGTGTGAATACTCTTGTGCCCTTTCTTCCAGAGTTTTTCCATATCAAGATGCAGCCAACCAACCTCCAAGGTGAGTATATGTTATAGGTTCAAATGCCATCTGGGGCTCGGATTTTTTTCCGAGTTCTTAACATCTTTAAAATTGTAATATTATTATTTCATCTTTAATATATTTGAAGACTTACGAAAAAAGTATAAACCTTGATTTGTTTTGAATATATCAACAAAGCTGGAAGTTTAGCGTAATAAAAAGAAAAACAACAAAACTTACCATTAAAGATATTCATATAATACTTTGTCGCTTTTTTGGTCTTTTCTGGGAGGGAGATATCCCAAAAATTATCTAAAAGCGTTTTGTTACAATTTCTACAAAACACCAAGCGGCCGTCATTGTTTTGGTAGGTTTTCAAAACTGGCGGATTTTGCTACTCGAGGACCCGGCGTAGCCAATCAAAATGCAGGATTTGCATTAGTCTGCTCTTTGGGTGATACTAAAAAACTATTATTATCCCAACAGCGTCCAAAGCCAAAACCCATGGAAGCACTATAGGAAAAATATTAATGCAAACGATTTACATGGAGGTGAGTTACCACAGGGGGATGGGGTAAACCGTACGTCTTGACCAAAGAAAAAAAATTGACAATATTTACATCAAACTTTTGTGACCCCCAGGAGATGGAGTGAAACGATTCTTTCAATAAGAAAACCTCCCCGATGAGGTCTGTTGAACACAGACGAAAGGTGTAGGAGAATATGGAGTTCACAGAATACAATCCATGTGCTGCTCTCATCGATCCTTATTCACTGACAATTGTGTTAGAAATTAAAGCCATTGACTGCACTTGCCAGCTGTATAGGTTGCTGGTTGCGAGAAAATCGTCCACTGACATTTCCGAGTAGCCATATGCACAATGCAAGAAGTATGGTAAGCTTTGTTCAGTCAGCTTCTCTTACCCCAGGCAAGCGGGTTGAGTGTTTACATGAGAAAACAGCATGAAAACCCGCCCAACACAGCCGGGTAACTCGGTTCGCTGCGGTACCTCCCTCTAATGTAAACACAATCAAATTAAAAAAAAAATTATGACAACCCGAGTTACCTTAAGTTACCCCATGCCACCGTGGTACCTTAGTTGTGTCGGGTAATTTTTTTATTAAGTCCGCAAGGTGTTCATGGGTAATTTTGGCCACGGGGTAGAATCGACGGTTTGTTCGCACATTTTGGAGGTTCGTTCGACTGGCTCATCTTATGGCCTTATGTTATAAATGTTAAGTTCTGCATATTTTGATTGGTGCTGGAAACAGTTGTTTTGATGATGTCGACTATACGTTGTAGGACATAGTGAATAACACCACACTTACTACCTCAGAAATTAGAACAACCACAATAACTTTTATTAGAAAACTTTGAATATAAAAATACAGAAGTAGTCAATGAAATGTGTGTGCACGATGTGAGATCTCAGCATTGACCTATTGTATGATTTCACATGCCTTTGAAATAAACAAACAAACAAATACACGCTTTTTTATAAGAACAACTTTATAAGAACAACGAGGCTCAAATTGCCAAAGTTTAAGAACAATTTAAGAACAAGCTCAGATTGAGGTTTGATTACTAGGAAAGTTTTTGTAATAGAAAATTGACTAAAATTTAGCAATAAAGCATAAAACATAAAGACTGCTCAACAAACAATGAAGGTTGTTCGCTTCTAAATTCAGCTGTACAATACATGTGTGACGCAAAGCGTTTCATTTTCCAATACCTTATTTTATTTTGTTAAGAACAATTTAAAAACAAATTGAGGCTAAAGTCGCCAAAAAATTAAGAACAATGAAACTCAGAAAAATGTATTGGTTCTTATAAAAAAAGCGTGTTAAAAAGAACATGTATTTTCATCCTTTACAGATGGGGCCCAGGTTTTGTTAGCAAATGCATTTTAAATCTTACTTACGATCATTTTCTTATGATTTGAAATTTCAGATTTGATCTACTTTGGGCGAAACTACGAGGTATAGATTTTAGTTGTAAGCAATTATAAGCAATCACTATAAAATTTTCACCCCTTCGCTTATGTTTTCACTATACTGCAAAGATTTTAAAATTTGAAGTCTTCATTGTTGTTCTCTATGCAATCTATTTCAAGATAAAGCAAAACTTTTTTAGGGGATTGGTGACGACATCATGACGCACTGTCCTCCCTTTTTTTACCAATACACCTAGTATAAAATCATGTGTATTAAGCATCGTTTGAAGCAGAAACAAATTATTCTATTAACTTTTAGTCCTTCAAAACATAACAAAATCTATTGGTTTGATTTTGCAGCATGGAGTATAAATGAGACAAAATCAGAACAAACGAAAGTTTGTTACAAGGACAAAAACCGTAATTCATTTAGTTTCATTCAAAATTCCAAACATGTACGTGAAAGACACGTGTAGCACATCTTTCAATAGTGCTTGTCATTTTCTGTGAATTAAGACTCTTTCTTTTCTTCTGCTCCAATGAATAATAATGTACTGTCAAGGAAAGAGTACAAAAGGTGTTATTTGGGTTAGTAATTATCTACGAACGGATTCTAAAGACGGTAGCTATCTAGGAATGGGTACACACGGTGTTCTTTTGCTCAAAGTAATGGTAACTATCTTGGGAAAAGTATAAAGGCGTTCTGCACAAATAATGTTTTTGCTTTTGTGAAAAGAACAACGGTGTTTTCTTGCTTGTTGGTGTATCACCGCCAAATGAAATAACAACGCAAAATGAAATACCCACCCTAAATGAAATAAAAATCAACGCTAAATGAAATAAAATGACTCACCCTAAATGAAATAAGGTTTCAACGCTAAATGAAATAAATATTGACACTTGCTCACAATTCACAATCTCAATATTTTTACATTGACTATACGCTCGGTTGGTGTAATAATGGTGTCTCAAGTAAGGACGTCATATATCACGTGGTTGTTTTACAAAAGCTTGTTCCTAGCCAGTACCATGCACCAATAGCCTATTTATTTCATTACAAGGTTGCCACTATTTCTGAATGTGAAATTCAAGGACTTTTCCAAGACTTTGCTGGACATTTTCAAGCAAATCCATGACCTCGATAGACCTCGATAAAAAAAACTGAAATATTTTACAACTTTTTTCTAAAAATCAGTTCAACAATGCACATACTATATTAACAAGGTTGTTTCTGGATAAAAATCAAGACGTCAGGATTCGCGGTTTTTGTTTTACAACGTTGTCACATTACAAATATTTCAACAACAGCTTATTTTTATTAATTTTGGAAGTAAAGAAAGAAGTTTTTGGCCCATTCCAGGATTTTCAAGGATCGCGACCCGAATTCAAGGACTTTCCACGGCCTGGAATTGTTTTCCAATTTTATGTCTTTCCAGGATTTTCAAGGACCGTAGCTACCCTCTTATTAACATGAGTTACCAGTATTCACGTCACTTTGTCGCTGGGTTAAATTACAAGTAATGACATCACAAATCATGTGATGTTTTATTAGCTTCTCGTTCATTAATTTGACGTTTGGCTTTTCCTTGTTCCTCCAAAACCGAAAATACTCATCTTTTTAACCGCCAGTTCTTCTGTCGACTGGAACATCAAACTCATCGCGCATACCTTTGAAAAGTTTAACGGGGATGAAATACGTTTTATCATCTGAGGAACGTATTTGACGAGTACGTTTTGTTTCAAAAATCAGCTCCTGTTTGTTCAATTTATAACTTAAAACATTTTAAGCTTTTTTAGGACTTAGTTACATGGAGGTGGGGGACCCAATATAAACACGTTGTCTTGGCGATAAATGCAACTCCTTTTAGCGGCTTAAGGCAGCGTTGTTACAATCACTTTTATCATTTTTGATGTAGCATCGCTAACAACACCAAGCGATTGCTTTGACGGGGAAATTTAAACTTCAATAACCCGGATGGAAAAAAAAATGGGTAGCCACGACACTCCTCCTAAAGCGTTTATTTGGAAAAAAATTCAGCCGGCTACGTGAGGCCCACCATCTTTACCAACCAGGCATCCCACTCAGGGATCTGATTTGTGACGTCATTACAGTCGCCATAAGAACTGGCTGTTAAAAAGCTGAGTGCCTTCGGTTTTGGGAGGAACAAGGAAAAGCTAAACGTCAAAAGAATAAGCGACAAGTTTTCTAAAAATCACATGATTTTTGACGTCATTACATATACAGGCCAGGAACAAGCTTTTGCACAACAACCATGTGTTCTATGACGTCATTACTTGAGACACCATTATTACACCAACTGCGCGTATAGTTAATGTAAAAATATTGAAATTGTGAAGAGTGAACAAGTGTCATTATTTATTTCATTTAGCGTTGAAACCTTATTTCATTTAGGGTAAGTCATTTTATTTCATTTAGGGTTAAAATGTTATTTCATTAAGAGTGAGTCATTTTTTTTCATTTAGTGTTGATTTTGATTTCATTTAGGGTTGGTATTTCATTTAGCGTTAATTTTTACTTCAATTAGGGTGGGTATTTCATTTAGCATTGACATAATAATTTCGCTTAAAATTTTTTTGTACATATATGATAAAAGGCTTAAAATATTTAAAAATGATTGATAAACGATAAACGTTTTCGACTATAAAGTCACCTTCAATATCATTTAGCATTGTTATTTCATTTAGCGGTGTTACAGTTGGGTGGCCCGCTACGGACGTTTGCAAAGTAGTTCGGAAAATCGATTACAACAAATAGAAATTGAGGGCAAGATCGGAATGATTCCCGAGCTCTTGTCTCAACATGCATTAACATCTTACTGTCGAGACTAGTCGTTTGTTGACTTGTATAGGGCGTACAGTAAAATATCCTTTGTACCTTGAGCTGAAGAAAGTGAGCTAAGTAAGCAACAGATGGAAGCCCCAACGTTGCAGAAATGGATTTTTACAACTTAAAAACATTCTCAAGAAGCTCTATGATTGTATCATCTAGTCTGTGAGTGCCTTACTACCGGTTAGTTTCCTTTGATCATCTCAAAATTAACGTACAATTCATCAACATACGCATCAAGGTTGATGTAGTTCTAGAAACAGAAAAGAAAAACAATATTTTACCTTTTATTTAGTAATGGATGTATCAACAACTAATTAGAAAACTGTTATTAGAATAAAACAAGCGCGAGGATTGTTTTATAGTCAACGTCGAAATACTTGGCTTTCCGGGAAAGCACTCTACGCCGTCTGGCACCCGATAAGGGAGACTGAAGCTCACTCGTGATGTGATCGCTTCCGAATCGGTAACGAAAGTATTTGTTTCCCCCCGTCCATTCATTCCAATACACCCGAACTGAGTCGGATGTTGTGACCAATTCTGTTTGATGGTGACGGATCGCCGATCCGACACGATCCGCCGACATTTTGCATCCTTTCTTGGGCAATGTTGGATGAGTTCGATATTGGCTACGTGTTTCACAAACTTACTCGGATTGACTGACGGATCGTGTCAGACGATGACGGATCGCCGATCCATCACGGATTGCGCTATACCTCGGGTAATCCGACTCAGATCGAGTGTACTTGACAACCATTCGAAAGACCTAAACACATAGAATAACGCGTTTACAAAAGTAAACCTATACGTGTGGATGTAAGTCTTAAGGTTACCGTATACTCAGGGGTGTTTTGCGTCAAAACGAAACGGTGCAGCTGTCTTAAACCGTAGATACCTAAACTCGTATTTCAAATTAAAGCTTATTGAGCTGGCTTTCGAAATTTTAGATTTTTTTTACCTTCTCTAAAAACTAGCGACAAAATAGCCTTTCGAGAGTTCCCAGTCAAAGGGAATTTTTTTGTTTCCGCTAAAATTTTCACAGTAGCTTCTTTAATATATGAAGAACCAAAACGTGCCAGCATTTTTTGTTTTTCGAAAACGTTTTTGTTTTAGAGCAATTTTAGTACGGTCTCCAGACTTTTTTTAAACCCTAATTCGAAAAAGCTCCATAACCTTTCTGTGCAATTGAATACGAAAAAACGTAGTTACGTTTTTTTAACACTTTTGGTCTGGAAACTGGCGGATTGATTAAATCATTAAATATCAATAATCGCTTGGACTTGTAACTTTCGAAAGGCGACTTAGTTGCTCGTTTTTAGAAAACGTAAAAAAAACGAAAAGCAAATAGAACAATTAATTTGCAGCAAAAAAAATTGACAGCGACATTTGTCTCTAGAAAAATAGGCGAAAGCACGGCTGGAAAATGGGCGACTAAGCGACATTAGAACTCCCCTTGGAAGGCTTCTGTAATCTTCTGCTTGGCAACGTATATGTAATAGTTCAATAGTTAATGAACGAACAATGAAAACCGCTGTAAATTATCTGTGTGGTGTTGGGCGAATCATGAATTTTAACCAATGTTGTTATTCACGCATTAATCAACAGGCATTTTTCCGCTTAACAACATGTAATCTTCTGCTTGGCAACGTAATAGCTCAACCTTTTGAACGAACGGTTGAAATCACATCATTAAACTCTCAAGTGAAATCCGCTGTAAATTATCTGTGAGGTGCATGTTCGAGGGCTTACCTACACAACTCCCAACAGGGTACCCGATATATGATTATTTCAAGTGGATTCTAGATGTGACATTCAGCTTTATAGTCGCACTCTAAGAGTAAGAGTAAGGGTTGGGGTCCAATTCACCCTGAAGTGATAACTTAATTGCAGATGGGAAGCTTCGTCAACGGACACAGCTTCATGATTGAACAAGAAAGGAAAACGCCAAAACGATACAGTGCGTTATTAAACCGTAGACAACTATATGCTACAAGCTATATGCTATATTTTATATGCAATGATATTGACGAAGTGTGCTTATTATTCATAAAGCCGCAGTGCTAACAATGAGCGTTGTTTAAAACCTGCTAAACAGTTCAGTTTTGCAACTTAAGGTTACCGTATACCTTAAGGGGTGTTTTGCGCCAAAACGATACAGTGCGTTATTAAACCGTAGACAACTAAACCCATATATCAAATTAAAGCGTATAGAGCGGGCTTTGGAACTTTACTAAAACTTTTGAATGAAGTTTTCAAATTGGGTAAACACATGCGCACTGAATGGGGATTTATTGTTGGACTGGATACCTATAGGCACAGCATAAGCAGCAACAGATCCGTCTTAGGATTTACTGCTTTGCTAAAGGTCGAATGTACAGTCTCATCCTTAGGCAACCAGGAGCCGTCATCTGCAACTAAAATAACATAGCGTCCTGAAACAGGGGTGGAGTGTTCTCTGTTTGTGTGGCACAAACAGAGAAGAAACACAATGGTGACGACGACGACCTCGAGGGACAATTAGATACTCACAACAATTGGGTGTGTCATTTTGCCCAGGGTTTTGAATACAAGGCCTATCATGGCGGACACAATGTCTATTGGTTTTATTATGGACACCCTCTACCCTGCAACATCTCACAGACCGCTGTTACCCCGAACGCCTATCCCAAATCCCCCGTCGTTCCCCTGATTTCATACAATCTTGGAAGGAATGCCGCACGTTACCCGACCAATGGCCAGCCAAATAGCAGTTCGAAATTATAAAAAACGTCAAATTAATCTTCAGCCTGTTCCAGTGTTTTGATTTTTCTCTCGTTCGTGCTCTTTCGTCTTCTCCCATAGTTCATACAAATTACATTCAATCACATCTTCCAGTTCCTTAATGTCATACACGTATCCCCAGGGATTCCTTTAGCTCCTGATCTCAGGGTTCGGATGGGCGATCCATTTTTCTAGAAAATTTTGGTCATCCCTGATCTCCCAAAGTCGGCAACAGCCCAAAAAATATGCTCTTTCCTTGTGCGCACATCTTTTCACAAATATCAATGATTCCATCTTTCCTTGTGCGCACATCTTTTCCAAATATCAGTCATTCCCTCTTTTACTTGTGCGCACAACTTTTCCCAAATATCACTCATTCCCTCTTTTACTTGTGCACACATCTTTTCTCAAATATCACTCATTCCCTCTTTTACTTGTACACACATCTTTTCCCAAACATAAATCATTCCCTCTTTTACTTGTGCACATATCTTTTAACAAATATCAGTCATTCGCTCTCTTACTTGTGCGCATATCTTTTCCCAAATATCACACATTCCCTCTTTTATTTGTGCACACATCTTTTCCCATATATCAATCATTCCCTCTATTACTTGTGCACACATCTTTTCCCAAACATCACACATTCCCTCTATTACTTGTGCGCACATCTTTTTCCAAATATCAGTCATTCCCTCTTTTACTTGTGCGCACATCTTTTCCCAAATATCAATCATTTCCTCTTTTACTTGTGCACGCATCTTTTCCCAAATATCACTCATTCGCTCTTTTACTTGTGCCCAAATCTTTTCCCAAATACTACTTATTCCCTCCTTTACTTGTGCACACATCTTTTCCCAGATATCAATCATTCCCTCTTTTACTTGTGCGCACATCTTTTCCCAAACATCACTCATTCCCTCTTTTACTTGTGGGCACATCTCTTCCCAAAAATCAATCATTCCCTCTTTTACATATGCGCACTTCTTTTCCCAAATATCAGTGATTCCCTCTTTTACTTGTGCGCACATCTTTTCCCAAATATCACTTATTCCCTCTTTTACTTGTGCCCAAATCTTTTCCCAAATACCACTCATTCCCTCTTTTACTTGTGCACACATCTTTTCCCAAATACCAATTTTTCCCTCTTTTACTTCTGCGCACATCTCTTCGAAAATATCAGTCATTCCCTCTTTTACTTGTGTGCACATCTTTTCCCAAATACCACTCATTCCCTTTTTTTCCACCAACGCTTTTTGTCATCGCTACACGACGGTTTCCGTTTTTATAGCCCTTTTCTATTTTCTGCACCCTCGAACCTTTTTTTCTTAATTTTCATTGGTCGATTTTTGTAACATTGTTAACCGGTCTTTATGATTCCAGTCCAGGTTTGAATATTGAGTTCTGAAGTTTGAATACTGAACATTACAGTTTCGAATATTGAATATCAATTTGAAAATATTCTGCTTTTATTCCCAATCATTTGTTTAGAGTTGATAATAATCTACTAAGCTATACGCTTTCTAGCTTGTCCAGATCAAAACTCAACCATGAGGTTCAAAGTCCTACTGCTATTGATATAAAGTATATGGTTTGTTAAGGCTGGTCTTGATCCACAATAGAAAAAGTATAAACAGCCATTTTGAGGGATATGGGAAGGTTATCTCTAAACTGCCATTTATCGTTTTGCTATTTATTGCGTTTTTGGTTCTCAAAGGGACGCTTTGTACGACTTAGATATTTTTATACAAAAACATACGGATTATCTGCTTTAAGATGATTGTTGATTTAATTTTGAAAAGCGTCTGCCAGTATGATTTTTTGGGGTCTAAAGGTATCTACTTTTCAGTCCGTTATCAAGGGTTTTCCGAATGGCGTCTTTGTAATTGCCCAAATAAATTTAAAACTATCTTATTTCTCAAATCGAACAGGTGCGGTAGTAAGCGCAATAGGTGGTTGATAATCCGTGAAACTTATATGTGGAAAAATATTAACGCATTTGGTTGTAGGCGCTAAAAGAAAATCCAATATTTTTCTTGATATATTCAACTGTGACTGGCCCTGGCATAGGTGGTTACGGCGATTTTCAACTTTGCTAAATTTTGAGAAAACTAAAGCGCTCTTGAACCTTTCAAATATACTACTGAAAATGTCTCACTAAATGGGTTATTTGAGCAAGGTCTTTAAAACTTCGAAATTTTGAAACTGTCGCCGGACTTTTGATATTTACAGACATTGGCTGATAAGTGCCCTGACAGAGTTCTGAGAGACTGGATCTATGGTTTAACATCTTTAACCAACAAGATGTCAAAGACTAATCATTAACCTGAGACAACGCTCCCAAAGTTCCCATACTGGCAGCTCCTTCCTGCTGAGATTCTAATCTGACCTTAATACATACTGTTGTAAACATTCCTTGTGTTTATCTTAAATTTTAAGTGTTTGTAATAGTAACAGACCGAATTGTACTCCACTCAGTCCTATTACCATTATGTATCACTACAATACATGACCGAAACAAATGTAGCCTGCAAGCCGGCTCTCCTAACGCGTTGGGGACCGGTCAAGTAGTTGAACACTACCTTTTGATAGGAACTGAGGTTGCTTATGTTAAGGCAAAGGATGTCCTTCAAGGTACAATAATCCAAACATCGTGAGTTCAGCATTCCTACTGAATAAGCTGGAGAAGTGGCCTAAGTTGAGTCCAAAAGATCTGAGAGAGTAATCAGACTTCCTCGACAAAGTTGTCGCAGCCCGAAAGAGCATCCCAAGTCTCGCAATATCGGACTTTGCTAAAGAAAGTGACAAGCTCATCTCAAAACTGCCATATCAAGTTGAAAACAAGTGGAGTGATGAAATAACTGTCGTCAGAAATAAAAACGGAGAAGCAAGTTTTTCCCCATTTACAAGGTTTACAGACATTGTAATAAAAAAAGCAGATAAAGCGAATATACCAGAGCTAGAAGACCTATCAAAACTAAATGTCAATAAAAGCTCGAAACCAATTATAGTTGCTAGTGCACGAGCACACAATCTTGCCACAGCAGCAACAGATAGTCAACATCTCCAAAAGCAGTCCATGAACCAAGTTCATCTCACTACTGGAAGGGACCAAAGGAAAGATCATGTTAATCAAGTAACTAAGACTGAAAAAACAGTCAAGTCCGATTCAAACGTGGTTGCGACGCCCCAATTATGTTCAGTTTGTAGTAATGAACATTTACTTGATTTCCAGGAGAAAACTTTTACAGTTAGCAAAATCTTCCTCTTTAGCAAACAACTTTGTCTTGGTTGTGCCCAAGGCAACCATCAGTTCAAGGATTGTAAGAAGAAGCCTTGTTGTAATTAAGCACTGCGGAGAAGACCACCTTACCTGTCGTTGCAAGTGAGACCCATACCGATACAAAACAGCTGGCTGCAAAACAAGCCCAGACGGATAGGCCTAACCTCATTGGTGTTACATACTTGAAGACAAAAGTCAAGGTATGATTAATTTATACCAGAAATTTTCAATCCTGGGCTCATAGGGAGAATGCCCTGTAAAACAGAAAGAGATGCTCACTGAGTAAACTGGTTAGACTCTAATGAATGGGGCATTCCATTTTTTATCTGCACCCCCCTGTGGAAGGGAGAATCCAACAGATCCAATTTCTTGATTTCGATAGGTGATCAAGTTAGCAATTTTTTGTCTGACGGGTAAGATTTTGAGAAAAGACAATAGATTTTTAGTCTGAGGGGTCCATAAACTTCTCAATATTAATTTCCAACAGGTCAGAAATCGAAGTGCCTAAAACTGCATTCCACAGGGAGGTTTAGTGAAAATAATGAATATCCCAATAGCAAAATTGGTGTGGCAGTTTTTAAG
>JAODFW021448590.1:0-22203 GCA_027575235.2 Palythoa mutuki
ACTTCAAGTAATGTTGATAAACAAATTATCATCGCCGTGGGAATTTGTAAAAGCTGACGTTTCGAGCGTTAGCCCTTAGTCAGAGCATCTCAAGTTTCTTTTTTAGAGCAACTTAAGTTTCTTTTTTAATTTAGTCTTGTCGTTAAAGACGTAGGAAACTAGCTAAAATTTGAAAAATGTAAACAACTAAAAGTAGTCTTATTTCGATAACAATCGTGACTTTTTGCTGAGTAATCACAAACAGTGATTTCTGTATTTTAACCTTAAAAAATTCCGAATAAAATCGCAGCTTACTTGTTCTTTAAACTAGGAAATGTTGTAGAATGCTTTTAAGAATCGACATAGATAACTAAATACAGAATTTGAGTAATCATTTTAAGTCGGTAACGCAATAGCCTTTAGATTCTTTTGGAATTTATGAACTGTTGAATTGTCATAATTCCGCTGCAGAAAAAGTGTTTTACGCCTGTCTTGTCAGCTACTGATTTGAATCCTGTACGATGAGAAAATTGCGCGTAACTTCTTAAAACAGTTTAGAAAAAAACGTATAAGAAGTATAAGTAAAGTACTTAGTTATAAGCACTAAACAGAATGGCCGTCGGTCCTTCTCTCCGGCACAAGTTTGCAAATTGATTTACACGTTTTTTTACATCAAGAAACACAAAAATGAAGATCATCCCGTATGTTTTCATGTCTTTAGCCTCAATTGCTTGTTAGCTGTTTCTTAAAATTTCATTGCTAAAAAATGGTCTTGTCATTTAAAACCTTGAGGGAGTGTCCACGAGCAATTTAACTTCCACTGTTTGACCTATGCAAATTGTTTCGAAGATGATACGGCTGCAGTCATGTTTTATGAAAGAGTTCATTGCAAATTACCTTAAAATTTCATTTTCTAAAATTGCTGTCCAAGTTCGGCCTGCTAATGTTTCTTAAATGTTTCTTATTTTTCAACAAACTCTTAGCCTCATGTTTGGCATATGCATGTTTTTTACATTAAAAAACGCGTGCCGTAGGAAAATAACTTAATCTTAAATAATTACAAATTGTTTTTTTTAATTTACTAACAGTAATAGTTAATAAACACCAGTAATACATTAAAAGGTTACCCACTTTTTCCTATTTGTTTAAAAAAACCCAGTTTGATTTTACACTGAGCTAAGAGAAGAGTTTTCGTAACCTGTTAAATCAATTCCGGTTATCTCTCATCTCCTCAGTTTAAAAAAAACTTTTAAACAACGTATTGATTCTATAGTTTAAATAACGAAATAACACCATATCTGTTTGTTTTGTTCTTCTGAGCTCCCGGGTAGAAACCTATGTTTGACCTCATCATACGGGTCTGAACTCATTCGATCGTTGCACAAGAACGGAACCAACACTTCTCGTGTCTTCGATTATGTAACAAATTCTAATTAAGAGGGTTCTCAGCAGGAGCCGATCAGTATATTTTTCAAGCTTCAGGCAACATGAGTCAGCAATATTTACTACGCGTGGGGACAATCAAAATAGGAGAACGGTATTCTAATTGTAGATTATTCACTTAAAAGTCTTTCCATCATATTTTTACTTGTTCCTGTATACAACGAGTCAAGGATTGTGCGAAGCTTTCTCAGTATATACTTGTGTTCACAAGAAACTGCAGCAATTTGCACTAACGAGTGGTTATATTTGTAGTTACAGATGATAACTAGTGTTCGTTTTTTGCTAAAATTCAAACAAAAAAACCCTCGTGTCTCCAAACATCATACTGAAGTGTATTCAGTTTTCCTTTCATAGTATTGAACAACATACAGAGACACATGTTTACATATAGTCTTGGGCCGAGCCGTGTTGTTGTTTCTTATATGCCTCACATTTTGTATTACTAAATGGATCTCAGCCTTATATTGAGACGAAACACACAACAGTCAGTAGTATTTGGTCGCACTTGCATTTCACGTGCCGGAATGAATAAAATTAGATCCAGGACTGATTTGATGTTATCAATTTACTTCATTTATACTAATAATATCTTTATAAGAATATCAACTCTAGCACTAACCAACCCAACTAATCATGAAACCGCTACGTTGTTAACGTGGTCGTCCCTGATGGTGTAGTGGTTATTACCCCTGACTAGAATACAGGGAGACGTTTCTTCGATTCCTGCTCGGGGAATATACCAATTTTTTCTGACGCAATTTTTTTGACAAGTCAGTATTTATTCTAAACTGAGTAAGAAAAGTGTAACGAGTAAAGGCTGTCGATCGTAAACCCTATATCAAACATAACAGAGACCGGTACTTACGTTCTGATGTATCTTCACCTTGGACTTGGTTAATAGGGATCGCGCTGAACAGCACCACTAGAACCAAGCGAATCATATTTATCTGTCTCGGCAAACAAAGTCGAAAAACCTTTCTGTAACGCAAAGAAACAAATATATAGCTTTATTCTTTTGCCCTCACTAGGGCTTCAAACGGTATAAGTTGCGCTGAGTATAGTACTCGTTTGTGTCTTTGACACTTTATAATGTAACCATAAGCCAAAAGTGGGTAGACTAGGTTGACTAAGTACTGAGTGACGCAGAAATATTTAAACGGAAATGTTGTTGACCTTAAAACTTGTTAACTATGGTTTTCCGTGGGACTTTGGGCCTAACCTAAAATCCTTAAGGGATTAACGTTTTCAAACCACTGTTGATCGGAAAAAAACTCGGCATGGCATTATCGACTGCTTGTCGTGCGGATTAATTAAAATTAGCGCTTTACAGTAACAGTTCAGCTATTTCTACTCAAAACAGAGGCACTTACGAAAATTCGAACGAAGAGAGAACTATTGTCAAACCTTTATGGCAATTTTTTTTCATTATATACTTGGACCGCTGACTCGTGTGTTTCCGTTTCCCCGCCCCGCGATCAATAAAAATAGCATCTTTTGAGCCGCCGTTTTGCTAGCATTTAAAATTCAAATACACTTTTTTTATTTAGAACGAACTCAATAAGAACATTGAGGCTGAAATCGCCTAAAAATTAAAAATAAAATAAAAACAATCTGAGGTTGAAAATATAATTTCAAAATTTTAACGAGTTTTAAATCTTTGTTTCAAATATGCCCAAGAAACCATGAGTCACAACATATATGTTCAGTTAGTGAATAATATAGATAGGCTCAGCTCGTGCGGATCATTGTTTGAAGTTCAAAAAATTGTATTTGTTGTTTAAGGTATTTTAAAACTACCTTTGTTAGTGCAATATAGAAGATATTAACCTTTATACTGGTAAATACGATTTCACACAAACTAAAAATGTCAAACCGGTACTTAAATCCCTATAAAATGATCATTCATTTTGTTGACTTTGATTTTGAATATATTATTTGTTTCAACAAATTCTTAAGTAGCCAATTCTAAAGAATTTTTGTGGAAGGTGGTTGACAAAAGGTAGATAAGACTTCTGCTGCAGAAGCTTTACATGTACAACTAACCAAAGCAACTGTTAAAGCAACAGCCAAAAGCAATTTTAAAGCCTATGAAAACACGGCAATAGAACAAAATAAGAACAATTTGAGGCTGAAATTGCTAAAAAATATTGTTACTAGTTTTTCATATAAGAAAGCCGTAGATTTTATTTACATATTAGTTATTGAATTTCTGCGTTTCTTCGGTTTTGATTTTTCCAACTAAAAGCGATTGCAAAAAAACGTCTTTCTCCATTGGGTTCGTTTAATTTAGGCCCGGTACAAATTTTAGGACGCTAACCAGTATGACAGGATATATGTAAACTTTGAAGTTCTGAAATTCGATGGCTTTCCATGACTCTTTCCATGATCTTTTAGCAATATTTCATGCCGTTCAGGTGTTCTTTGCCAAACTACTTAAAGCAAGCTCTCAATTACTCTTTCCTGGCACATTAGCCAAGATGACGGAATAAAACAGCTGTTACTTCGAGAGATTCGCGCAAATGAACAAGGGTTTTTTCATTCCTTATGTTGTTTTTGAACATTCCTATCTAAATTGTACTAAGTTTCCATGACTTTCCATAACTCTAATCGAAATTACATAACTTTCCAGGCCCGGAAAATGAAATTTTAAAATTCCATGACTTTCCAGGTTTTCATGACCCGTGCGAACCCCGTACAAACACGTTTTTGTTATTAGAAACACGGATGGGATAACAGGATCTATTTAAGTACATTGTGTACAAGAGTGCTTTTAAGAGTAGGAACAAATTTACCTTTTTACCCATGAAACTTTGCGAGTAAAAGCTTTTTTGAGTAACTATATGCCCAACTGTCTCCTGAATTTTGTTGAAAGGAAAAACTGAAGTTGCTTTTTTGCCCCGCACTCGAGTAATTTCGCACCTCATCTATTCACCATTATCCATGTTTAGTTGCTGTTGTATTTTGTCAGTGGGGTGCAAAGAAATTGTTTCATTAAATGATTAATCGATTGTTTGGCTAAAACCAAATACATATTTTTTTAGCTAAATGGGGGATTTCGCAAGCTCTCCTAAGACAATAATAACATCCAAGCCAATAGGATTATTTCATTATCAATCGATAACAACAGATTCTTCCTGTGTTAGCTGATGAATAATGCACTGGTCTCCTAAAATATTTCCAAAATCTAAGGCGTCCTTCCTTAGCTACCGAACAGAGAAAATTCTCCATAATTCTGAAATTCCATAACTTTCCATGTCTTCTTCCATGATTTTCCGCAATATTTCATGACCTGCTGTTTATTTTGCCAAACTACATCAAGAAAAAGTCCTCAATTACTTTTTCCTGGCACGTGAGCCAAGATGAAAGAAGAGAGCAGCTGTTTATACGAGATATTTATACAAATGAACAAAGTTATTTCATTCTCTATGTTGTTTCTGTACAATCCTGTCTAAATTGTACCAATTTTCCATGACTTTCCATAACCCTAATCGAAATTCCATGACTTTCCAGGTATTCCATGACCCGTACGAAACCCTGCATGGTATCAACAATGACGACCGTAATTTATTCAGGGTTGTTCCAGAGGTGAACACAAAGCCCTAGTGGGCTAAAACCACGCAAGTTGTTAATAAATTGCGTTGAACACCACAGGTCATAATCAGTTCCGAATAATATTTCCGGATCAGGTCCGGTTGATTCGGATATATTCTTTTCCGGAAACAGCTCACTACAAAAGCCGGAAATTAGCTCTTAACCCCAACAAAGAAAATCACATGTTTTGAGGCAAACTGCGTCAGTTTTAGAGCATTACTTTTTCTGCTTTCTCGCAATTTCTGCCAAGGTCATTTTTTTCTTACTGGTCTAAGCAATTTCTTGAGAAAAAAATATTTAAGTTATTTTATATTCATTTTTTTTACACCACCTTCGCTTCCTATACTTTTTGGGAACCTTCTTGAAATGTGCCACTTATAAACAACTTATCACAGTTGAAAGGGTGGGAAACCTCGAGAATTTTAAATATATTTCCAGTCTAGTAACTATTTCTGATGAACAAACATTACTCGTTCTTACAAGTTATTGCCAAACTGCTGGGTAAACAAAGATAAATATACAGGTAAAATCGGTGTCATTAAAAATGGCCTCCAGCCCACGTTATTTTAAACGTACCACTGGCCCCTTGCCATGGTGTTAAAAAAACTTTTGTGTTTCAGTTGGCAGAGGAAGTATCGTGTTGCAATCACAAACCATCAAGGTCACTGATTGTTTTTTTGGTCGCCAGTCACTTCCGTCAGTTGTCTTTCACACATTTCCAAAACACAATGCAAAACGCCTGCTGAAAACAGCAACGAGTCCCGGTAAAGTTTTCATTGTCAAAATTCTTGAAAAGGTTTGCCCTATCGGTGACCCAATTATTATGCCAAACAGCAACAAAAATTTCAAACTTTTATGAACGGAACCAAATCCAAAGAATAGTCTTGAAAAGCAGAGAAAAGTCTAAAATAATTGCTTATCAGGTTTTCTATTTAAACACCTACTTTATCTATCATATCAGTAGTCAACATTCGTTCTTAAGTCGCGTCAACTTGTCAATACAATGAAAAACATGGCTACCCTGTTTAAATCTATTTTTGTATCAACAAAAAATATCCATCATAAATTTTAGCATACATGAAAAGAGAGAGGTGAGAATATATCATTTGGTTAATTGACCAAAGACTTGTTTTAACAGAATTTATATTATAATTAGTAAATGACCGCTGCACTGAATAATTTGTAAAATGCATAGTGTGCCACCTTTTCATAAAAACTTTACTTCAATCACTTCTACCTATAAAATCATAACTTTCTTAAAATCCTAAGTGATTTATACTATTTAATTGTAGAAATCAATTAGTCAAGTTTTGAGATTTTTAAGCAGTTTCGAAACAGTTTGGTAGCATTCAAAATTTTACCCTAAACTTGTAAATTTTCCGCGACACAACGTCACTGGAAGCGCAAGAAAGTTAAAGTTTTAACAAATCTATTATAAAAAATATGCTTTACTTCAAAATTCTATTTCACTATGTATAACACAAATTTTCGAATATTGTAAAAAAAAGTTATTCAATGATACAACAGTGAGAGAAAAATTGTTTACATATTGCAAGTATTTAACTGTTTTTGGTCATTTATATGGCGATTAAACTAAAAAATGCATCCAATTCAACGGTATTAAATGTCGCGAACTCGAAGTTTTGAATAATAGAAACTGATGTTTTATTACTTCTCAAGTGAGCGGAAAATCGAAAAGTCTCATCACCAAACATAAATTGTTTTACTATCTTTACTCGTGATAATTCATATAATTTTTCCTTTTCAAATGATCACGCTTTTTGCACACATCAGTAAAGGAAAAGATTGAAAGTATAATAAGGCGTTGCGCCGTGCCAGTAAAACCCGGTTAAACGCCTTCACTCCTGTAAGTTTTTAAAAATCAGTCTAAGATACGTGACCAAAGGTTAACTGTTATCTGATTGCAGAAATGTTCTGAAATATTTTACAAAGGGTTTCCAATTAGAATTTGATTTAAGGGATGTATATCACATATATATAGAGAGAGAGCAATGTTTATTCTAAAGAAAATCCCTTCATGTAAGTTAGAATGTTTCCTTTTAAAAATTCTAAAGCAACCGGCATTAAGACCTACGCTACAGCCGGATTATTTTCTTTCTTTTTTACCGACCATCAGATCCTATTTTTTTTGTAAGAAACGTCTATAAACAGAAATAGAAACTAAGTAAAAAGCTCAAAAACATAGTGTTTGCTTAGAGTCAGTTTTGTTTTTCCGAGAGGACCGAAAATATTTTGAAAACATGTCTGTTTTCTTTGTGTTCTGTTTCTATCTAGTGCCACAAGAATCGATGAAATGATCTATCTTCAGGGTTTAGAGACACTTGATGGTGGTACATTTGGCTAATGTTACCCACCACAGCCACCAAGTCCTGCAATTCTTACTCCCACTCGCCAAAGCAGATCTTTAACGAAAAGCAACTAACATATCTGCACGTCACTGAATAGTCAGATCCATTAAAACCCCATGAGGCCACTAATCGCACCAGGTAATCAGTTGTTCCAGGAAATTTTAAAATGAGGATTAACCTTTATGTTGAGCAACGAAACGTCAACTGAGTTCTATTTGAATTCATTCTGAATTTCATTACGTGGTGAAACACAAACAAAAAACAAACTGCAGCTGGAAAACTAGTTGAGAAATTACTCACGGCAAGGTAATGAAAATAAAATTTGGTATTATTACTAAAACAGGCAAGGGGAGTAAATGATGCAGTCCTGCAAATCGGAGGGACATACCGGAGGGGGGAAGGGGGAAACATTCTTAATTTCAAATTAGTCTTACGAAACAGAAAAAAAGTCACATTTTAGAGCTAGTTTCTGATTATAGTCAGTTTCCTTTTCTCTATTTCAAAGCCTTTGAGTGGAATGACCTTAAAACAACCATATCAGTAAAATGTAGCATGAATTGTGAACAGTTCTCCTGTTGCTATATATCAGTAATATGCAGTGACTGACCTCGACTCCCTCCCCCCACCCCCAAGCCTTTGACCGCTTAGTGTCTCTGCTGTACCGTCTTCCCGTAGTTCGCTAAAAACTTATATCTGACCCCGCACTCAGTTATCACGATTGAAAGATCTCAAAGTCTGGCGGAAACTGTCATTAGTACCAGGCAGTTGTCTTTTGCATAAGGCTGGCCAACTTCCAAACATTTTGTTTTTAACAAAATCCTGTTTTCGTTCCAGTTTTAGTGACGTTAAGAAAAGAAAATTGATCCATATTCTTTTAAATAAACAAAACTAAAAGAATAAGAAAACCATTGCAGTAACTCAAAGTTGAAGTAACGTAACAAAACATATCAAAAAGTAACATTACAGTTTTCAAAAAGTTTGTTTTGTCAATATTCCAGATGGCTTGAAGCTTTAAACTACACAAAATTTCAACAAGTTTTCTTGATAAGATCGCTTTGTTCAATCTGTCAGTTATGGGTTACGAGGAGCGAACGTGATATTAGAATATAGTTTGCAAATGTACGTCTCCGTTCGGTTTTTCCACGATTCCGGAAAGAAAGCATACAAAGTGCATGCACATGGCACGCGTCTTTCACTTCCCGGATTCACGTGCAATATATATTTTTAACGCTCTCTGTTTTCTATATGTGTTTTTTCGAAACAAGATTCTTCAGAGTCAAGCTAAATCAGTAAATGAGTAGTTGTTTTTGTTTGGTGGTAGTTTAATGAAAAAACAACAGAAGCAATGAGAGAATAATATCCGATAACAGAACTAAACTGAAGCCATAAACAGAGGAACAAATATCAAAGCATAAACTGAGTTGATGCATAGTTTTTAAAAATGATTCCCATATTCAAAAGACGACCAAGTACAGTAAACCGCAAATTACTGAAAGTATAAAAAAAGCTTTTAGTTGATGCTTACAAAAACTTTATGCATAGTTAATACAATCATATTCCATCAGGGATATCAGAAATAAAATCTGAAGTTTCATAACCTGAAAAAAAACACTCCCGGCATGTTTGCACACGCGTATATAATTCCTATAAAGATACAACCTTCATATCAACCAACTTGATTGCATATACAACAAAAAGTAGTTTACTATTAACAGCGAAAAGGTTAACATTTGGCATCGCGTTGTGTTTCTTCAAGTACTGATGTAACTGTAAGCAGTGATCAATTAATCTTAGTTCTTACCGTAATGTAAAAATATTTCTTCAGTTATTTTTCGCCAGTGGGAAAGCTCTTACTTCCAGAACCAAAACCAATCGTTTTGAAAGGAGTAGATTCCAACCGCGCTGGCAACAACTCAAATTTAGAAACTGATGTACAAATTCACCCTGCTTGAAACAACATGCGTCTCATTTGAAACCATTGCGCACCGGCGAAACTCAGTTTGACATACCCTTCGCTTTGTTTAGTCCCGTGATTTGTTCCCTTGCCAAAATATTTGTGGTCGTACCACTCACAGGTCACCAAGCTGTCACCATGGGAGCCTAACGAAAAGCTCGCTATATCGGGTTTTTAAAAACCATCAAACCAGAGGTGAGCTGCTGGTATGATAAAATATATCGCGTTCTTTCAACGCGGGGTAGGCGGGCCAAGAACACGAAAGAAGGTCCTCAAAAGTTACAGTAAAATGGTAACCAACTTTGTACTCAGTATACACGCTATTTTCATAATAACCAGTAAATTTTGCCAAGGCTCATTGTTCTTAATTTTTGGGCGACTTCAGCCACAATTTGTTCTTAAGTTGTTCTTATTTCTGTGAGCGGTTTTATTAAAGAAAAAACTAAATGAAGGTATTGGAAAATGAAATGGCTTCACAGTGAATCTTTTTATGTTTTATGCTGTATCGCTTAAGTTTTAGTCAATTTCCTACCACAAAAACTTTCCTAGTTATCAAGCCTCAGCCTGAGCTTGTTCTTAAATTTTGACAAATTTGAGCCTTGTTGTTCTTATAAAGTTGCTCTTATAACAAAAAGCGTGTAGATCATTTTCCTGGCTAACGTCCCCTCGCTGTGGAGCTCAAGCAAGCGCTTTCGGGAGGAGTTTTGGTGTTACGTTGAGACATGCAGGCCAAATTAACGTAAATGATTAGTTGCGGAGAGAAAACTACCGAATTAAAAAGCGAGCTGACCAAATAAACACATACGTGACTTTTTACTGTTGTCTGTATCTAACGAGGTTAATGGAACACTCGTTAACTGATTAAGACGTGTTTGTCATTGTAAATAAAGACCACATGCATTTCAGTTTTTTTTTTCTGACATGTTCCGTTTTAAGATATCTACCCAGCATTGTGTTTCTAGTTCTATTAGTCCCGTCTCTCTTGAACCAAAGAGTAAAAGGGGAGCCGCGGTGATATACATCAGTATCACCCGGCAAACTCCAGCGCGAAATCAACAGAAGATAAACAAAACTTGAGACCTTGACTCCTACATGCAATTGCGCCCTATGTGACTTTGGAGAAAATCCAAAAGCTTTAGTAAAACTAACCAAATCTGTCAATGAACTATCAAAAATATTTGCAAAATAAAGCAATTCTTCCGATGTAGATCATGGGTGCCTATACAAACACAAGAATATTCATTCGAAAGTAATTTTAGTTTTTGCCACCAGTGAGCAATGGCGTCGTCCGTGCGACAGGCCTGCGGTGATCTACGTGCTTTTTTCATATAACAAACTTTACAAGGACACCTAGGCTGCAATTTGCCCAAAAGTTAAGAGCAATCACCATGCTGAAATTTCAGTCAGACAATCTTAAGAATTTTGTTTAAATTTTTAATCCTTGTACACAGATTGAGATATATGAGTGTAAGTTCATAATAACACTTCTATCAATTTCTACCAATTTCAAAGGCTGCAGCAGGCACTTAGCATTTCAAAACAGATAAACTAATAGCAAGACTTGCATTTTGGAGATTGTATAACTCGCTACATGTATACAAAGCTTGTTTCGGTCATTGGCCGCTTGAAGAGTGATAAGCAAGCTCGTCATGTTCGCGGACGCTGTATTGACAGTTTCAAGATTTTAACAATAAAAACAATAACAAACACGTATTTCTTAGCGCCCTTTTATTGTTCCGGGCAACTAATTCAATGGAAATATCAGGAAATAAGAACAATTTAAGAACAATTTGAGTCTGAAATCGCCAAAAAATTAAAAACAGCCCAGCCTCAGCCGAAAGTTACTGGTTTTTATAAAATGAAAAGTTGTGTATCACACAACCCACGCGATAGCAAGGGCAGTAATTCGCCAAAATTCAATTTGAAATTGAAAATGAAAATAAATTCTGATTTCAAAACAAACTCTCGATATAAAGTCTATTAAAGACAAGGATCTTATTGGCAAGCCAGATTCTAAGGACAGCTGCTGACCAAAGGCGTCCGACGTTTTCAATAACAAAGAGAAAATCATCAAAACCGATAAAAAACAGCATGATCCAGTCATCAATCGTGTTTGTACTGCTGAATTTGACGGAAAGTACTTTAGGTGAAATTAAGTTGTTTTTTTTTTAAAAAAAAAACAAGCAAGGTGAAATGTCTTTGCCGGATAAGAAGAAATTAAAATAAGGGAGCATGAGCAGATACGCCAAACGAAAATCAGGGATTTTTTTTATTGCAGAACAACAGGAAAAAAATTCTTAAAAAATGAACACCAAGGAACCCTAAAAGATGGATCGTGCACCCTCGACTTTTTTATATGGGAGTTTTCCCCTTGGGCTGCTGATTTATAAGTTATAAGAACAACAACTGGTGGGTTCCAGGCAGGCTTTTTCCGTTTGTAAGCCTTGGTGGAGCATATTCACGGCAGATACTGATATGGGCCCATTATGAGCACTAAAGGTGTGACATGCTAGGGGGTCCGGAGGGGAGATACAATATGGGCCCATTTGGGAGCATTAGAGGCCTGAAATGCTCCGGAGGGAGATACAACTGACCCAATAAAGGACACTAAAGGCGTGACATGGTAGGGGGTTTCGGAGAGGAGGTCCAATATAGGCCCATTTAGGAGCACTAAAGCTAGGTGGGTCCAAGGGATACTTTTGAAAATGTAAGTATGAACACAGTACCATCAAAAACACGTTTATATTCTACATTTTAAAAAGCCGAAAAGGGGAAGTTTTTGTTGGACTCTTTCTGGGGTTTATTTCCAGTCATATTGCCCGCCCTTAGCTGATGCGGGCATCATTTACTTCCGACTTGGATTACAACAATGAAAGTCGGCCACAATTATTCTCTAACCCTTATCCTGCTAAAAGCGATTTCACATCAATCAAAAATGTCCTACAGTAACATTTGAACCAGTGCTTGAAACCCTACAAAGTCACCATTCATTTTTGTTGTCTTTACAAGTAGATTCAAAAAGTGTTCATTGGTTCAAAGAAATTTAGTGACTTTCATTCGTAAAAATTCAACAGGAAAGTCAATTCGGCGAAACAGATGGATTATAGTGTCAGAAAAATGATCATTTAGTACCGGAAACATTATTTTAACCTTTTAAGAAGAGACGGGTTCGATATTCACAAACACAAGCGTGTTCATTTGTACTGGGACTGTATCAAAGTCTGGAAACTCCTGCGCGAAACTCCTTGTGGAAAGCAGGCAAGCCAGCTCTGCACACTTTATTAAAATGTCTTGTTTATTCGAGAACAACATTTTCTGTCCGTATTACCAAAAATCCGTAATAGCAAAGTGTTCACAAGGCGAGAGAAGTTGACTGTGTTTTGGAGAGAAGTTGACTGTGTTTTGGAGAGAGGTTGACTGTGTTTTGGAGAGAAGTTGACTGTGTTTTGGAGAGAAGTTGACTGTGTTTTGGAGAGAAGTTGACTGTGTTTTGGAGACAAGTTGACTGTGTTTTGGAGAGAAGTTGACTGTGTTTTGTGCTCGTTGACACTTAGCAAGAGCTACAGCTAGTAACATTTAATAATTTCGTTAAAGGCCACCTGTCTAGACTATCCCCTATGGTTATAACAGGTGTCCTGCACTTCAATTTCTGTAAACTTTCCCTCATTTTTTTCTTAAAATCTTGTATATTTAGTCAAGAGTATTAATAATAATATTGCTGTGGTTGTTGTTGGGATAGGCTGCATTGTTTCGGGCCAAGTTTAAAAAATAAAAATTATCAATTGGGAAATAAGGACGGGAAAGGAATGAATTACGTTAGAACACAGACCGGAAACATTATAATTACGCGTTCTCTTATTACAAGAACAAAATTCAGTGTTACTATAGGAAATGACTTGCCAAGGATAGGATTTGCCGAAAAATGAAAAACAAAGCCAACTTGAGAATTGACAAGGGTGAATTACTGCAGCTCGGGTCTCGGGTTTAAGACGATTTTTTTAAGTCCAAAAATCGGGTAATTTGAGACCACCAAAACACAGCAAACAGAAAGAAGTGAATGTGTTTTTAGCAATCGATGATTAGCTGAAGCTGAAGCGAGTCATGTGACCCAAGTTACAACATCCTCTGAACAATAAAAAGTTAAGATCACTTGATATTTGTGGAACAAAGGCTTGAAAAGTTGGTGCTCTCATAGAAATTATATTGATACAAAAGTTTTCAAAACCGTCGAATCCAACAAAAAAAGAAATTTCTTAAACAAATATTTAAGATCTTTTAAGGTACAATTATGAATTTGGGAAAGTTTAAGACCTCAGTTTTCAAGGGCTTAAAAAGATGAAATCAATTTCAAGGGCCGTAAGACTTGGATTAAATGGAAGATTAGGATGTTAATTATAAAAACACTGGCCAAGAATAGGATTTGCTAAAAAATGAAAAACAAAACCAACTTGAGAACAAGACTTAGACTGAATGGAAGTTTATGATGTTAGTAGTTTATCAACTGAAAGTACACGGATAAAATCACAAACTTTCAACTAATCCTGAACTTTCAATACAATATCACAACAATTTCAGCAAGATATTCAATCAACGTTGGAAGTGTTTATATTTCATTTAAAGGAGAACCTTAATTCTTTTTATCTTGTATTAATGTTTACAGTACAAACAACTTGTGTGAAAAGTTTCTTAGTCATATTTTACACTATAGCCGACAAATAGGGCAAATAATAGATCAGTTTCGCATTCTAATTTGCAGCTGACTTCCTATGACAACTGATTCATTTGTACAGCTTCAATATGAAGTTAAATATTCCTAAATATCAATGTAATTTTACACTATTTACAACTGCGTTTATTGTTGGTGTTACTTCTCGCTCTCTCTTACCAGTATTTTTGAATATTTAAAACCACAACGAGGCTAAGGCTGTACAAATTGAATCCGTTGTCATTATTGTCAGCGGCAACTCAGAATTTGAAACTGGTCTATTCTTGAAAGCAACGATTATTAATGACACTTGAAGTACTACTGAAAGAGGAGCTCATGTTTACAATTTAAAATCCTCTCCGGAAAGCTATGTACGACGAAGCTAGGGGTTGGCGCAGTGGTAAGATCTCTGCCTTCCAATCCTTAGGTCCCCGGTTCGATACCCGACCTGGTCGAGGGTTGAATATTTGGTTTTCCACTAAAGTTCACTCAGCTTTCCATCCTTCCGGGGTGGGTAAAATGAGTACCAGCTACATGGACCGCTTAGAAGCGGCTGCCAATGGTGCCTATATATGCCACCAAATTGCCACAAATTGCATTTGTACGATATACCAAACGCCTGGTCGTAACTAAGTCAGTTTTTAAACCGACTGAAGTGTACAAGACATGGAAGAAGTGGAGTGCATTCATGACCACGGTTATACAACAAACAAATTGAAAATGCGTGGTTAAAAACGAAACAATGTCAGCACCTACATTTTTACAATGATTATCACAGTGACCAGAGTAAAACGATCTGTTCGCAAAACTGAAGCGCTGCAAAGCTCTTTGTTTTACTGACATAATATCTTTATTAGTATTTACAAAAGCAACCGATATCCATTTTCGCAAGCTCTGATTGGCTCCCGTAACTCGCGATATCCAAGACTATTAGTTGATTTTAAGACGGTAGTCATAATGGCGTCGCGTTTACCGGTCAGTTACAGACGAGGAAATTTTTGTTTTGAACGAAGAAGCCATTCCAGAAGACACGAGGGTAACAAAATTTAGATTTTCGGTTTTAATGTTAAGAAAAAAGTATTTTTCTTTCAGAATTTGCTGAAAGTCCACGAGAGTGCTTTTCAAAAAAACCGCGAAGAATGTAAACAAAACTCACAATGTGACAGGAATCACGCGTGCTAAAAATATAGGTTTACCTTGTAGTGTTTCTTTGAAAATAAAGTGCATGTTTATCCCAATGTTTTGGTAAATTCTAAAACAACTATCTCCCTCAGGGGTCGGTGCCTAGCGCTAGATAAATACCTCGACGCTTCGCATCTCGGTATATATCCACCATCATTCACCTCCCCTTAGCTTAGCTGCGGGGTATAGTTGTTTTAAATTATATGCACGCCAGTATTTCACCGGAAACTTTTTAATATCTCACTGAGTATATTATGAGAAGGTCCCGGATGTGCCCGCGCGCTATCTTTTTGCCGCCTTTTGTATTTTATATTCTGCTTCTTGTCGCATGCTTGTTTTCAACAATATAGCGGCTGCTCGACTTTTCAACGAGGTTTCTGAAGATGATATTAGCATGGTTTTCTGAAGGAAACGACTAACGGACTAACGTGACACTGAAGAACACTGATTGAATTAGTTTTATATTTTGTTCATATTTTTTTATTTGACGGATTTAATTAGAGTTGCGATAGTGACGTATAGAATTACTGGTAACGCACAACACGCGGGAGGCGTATTCGGGGGTGTGTCTCGTATTTTAAACTCCAATATTAGAAATCTTTTTATTCTTTGAGAGAAAATCTTGTACACTGCACGTGATCGGTAACAGAGAAATAAACGTAATTTATAAACTAGCTGTGAAGTGTTGGGCTCAACAAAACGGTTCCCAACAACCGACAAACGCGTATGATCTTCGAATCTTGTCTGCAAGTGCAAGTGATAAATCTTCATGCGAAGGGAGCCAGTGACATGTTTCAAAGTGTTTTCTATTGTTGTAAGAAACAAAGTTTTCGAAATAAAGGTACGTTTTGGTATCCAATACTGTCTTTAGTTTACTCTGAAGTTTATCTATATAACTAAAAGAACTCGCCACCGTGTATTAAATATCCTCTATCTGAAGTGCACGGATGCTCCTTTCAAGTTTCATACACTTGTCAACAGCAGACTATATTTTTCAATTCGGTTCCCTAAAATCTTATATTTTGAGTGTTATTATTCGTATAGTTTATATATTGGCTCACAACCGCGTCGAAACGCGAAAGTTCTCTCAACTTTACTTGCGACGTCACCGTGGAATGTTCTGGTTTTAAAATATCTTTTTATTGCAAACGTTGTATGGTTACTTGTAAGTTTACTGATTAGTGTATTACTGATTTTCTGTATTATTACCGGTAGTAATCTAAGTCCCTGTCAACAGGACGAAATGATGCTGGAATTTTGCCATCTACACGCACTCTAAAAGCAGTTGAAAGAGATAAACTGAAGCCAATATTTAGACACTTTTGGTGCAAGTTTATGTCAACAAACATTTGTAAAAACTTACAGTTCAGAATTTATCCGCGTGCCGCGGATTGAAAATATACACATTCTACACTATAAGATTTCTAAGTCTACCGTTTTTTTGTATGATCATTTTGATAACTTCGCTTCTAACTGTGAAGAGCAGATGTTTGGCAGCGCCGCCAAAAAACATGGAGTCTTGAGCCATCCCAGTCACAGATGACGGAATGTGTTTACTTTAGCTTAGGCAGTAACTTGTTAAGTTTTCATCGTTCTCACTTTACTGAAAAAAGGTTTTGTTTTCAGCCTAGTCTCTATACTCACAAACATTGTGGGTTCACACAACTGTGTTTTTTTAACAGCACAACAAAATTTGCTATATTTCGATATCAAACTTCACGGCATAGTCACAGCAAATGTATTTGATATGGATTTGAATCGCACTTTTTCATACTGGCTCTGACACGGTTTGCAATAGATAAATGCCTAATTATTGTTTGGTCGACTTGGATTAGCAAATCCGTACCAACTTCAGTGTGACTTGACAATATGAAGTGATTGTTTTAAGTCTTTTAATCTGGGTGAAAAACAATCCTGAAAAATCATCAACAAACTATACTGTGAAACGCGAGCATATTTCAAAAGACAAAACTGACCCAATCGCCGCGATAAAATCATCCGAATTTTTTTACTACCTCTGCGCAAAAAAAAGATTTTAACATTTTTTTGATTGGCGATCTTTTTGTGCAATGGCTCAGAATGAGCCTTGGGCTTGATAACTACGTTGATGAAGTTTCGCCCAAAACATAATGAGTGGCAAGTCAAAACACAGCAAAACAAGATCAATGTCAAACGAATTAAGTTTATCACGGTTCTCGTGTCAAAAACAGTTTCCAAAAAAACGATGATTTGTTTTGCCTACGTTTGTCCGAATATTAAATGAGTTTGACCAATTCTTTTGGTTCTCACGACGTGTTACGCAGTTTCTACGACATAAAAATCAGTTTTTGTTTCTAAAAACCGATAAAATGAGTTTTTCTGTTGAGGTCGAATGGCCACACTTTTCTCCAGTCTTAAGGCTAAAGTTTTACATTAATTTGTTATAGAAGCGAGCCAAAAACGAGAATAATAGACCAAGAAGCGTACTAAGAGCGAGAATGACAAAAATTCCCAATATTTTGAGAAATAAAGCCGCTTGATGAAACCACGATAACCCAATTTCAAAAGAAAATTCGATTTTTTAGCTGCGCGTTCGACGACTTCAAGTCACAAATTATTAATAAAATGCTGTTAGCATGACCAAAAATAGCACCATGATCAGAAACTTCTGACTGAAGCTGATGAGTTGAATAGAAGTTAGATAAATTAGCACAGCTTTACTCCCAAACGTAACACAAACGCTCGCCAACTGTTGATCGGTACGTTGACCTTTTATTGACAACACCAACTGAAAATAGTGCAACTGAAACACGGTGAAGGAGGAAGGACTATATTGAGATCAGTATAAAATATCCTGTATCAGAACCGAAGGAAACACTAATAACCGTATGAACTTTTTTTACGAACTTCATCGGCGCACGCCAGTTGATGGGAAACAACAACGTTTGCATAACTTTTTTCGGCGTGGGATCAAATATACTGACGAAGAAAAACTTACAAACAGCTGAAATCACAGAATTATAAAAAGAAAAACAAGTCTCAATCAAGGGAGCAGTTGGTTTAGCCCAAGTGAATGAACGAAAAAAATAAACATATCCATAGGATATCCAACACGATTATCTCTTGGACGTCGTTCAATCAATTATAAGTCAAACTACGTACATGGAATTACATGTATACAGTACGCACGTTTAAAACTCACCTGCTTGAAGAATTCAAACGGCGCTCTTTGCTCGTTGCGCTCCCTACACGTGTGTTATCACAATTTATCAACAAGTACTTTTACTGTATTTGAAATAATACCTTCTCAGGAAAACGGGTTTTGTTTAAAGCAACCGCAAGATATGCGGAATAGACCAAGAAACCGGATTTAAACAAACTTAGAACAAAAGAAAGTGGGCTTTTCTTGGCATGTGATCAAACAGTTGATTGACTTTTGGTTGTGATTCAAGTGAAACGGATTTGCGATTGAAATTTTTTGGTGAGATTACCGCGGTCAAGTTGGAAGTGCGTAAAATGTGCTTGTAATTAACCTTTGAAAATGAACAACGACAATTAACGTATTTGCCAGTTACATCAGTAGTAATACACATCCAATATAATGTACAGGTATAAACATTTTTCGTACCAGGTTTGTAGATTAGATTTATACACAAGCAAGTACCTTCGATGCTTCGAGAAATGAACCAAAAGAAGTACATAGAAGTCCAGCTCAAAGTTAGTCGCATTTGCGAGTAAATTTTTCCGGATATGTCAAAAAAAAGTTGAACTTAAGGTCACACAGTTGTGCGCCTTCTGTAGATATGAAAGAGGACGTTCAACTGAAAATCTGAAACCTTCAGTCCCCTGTTCTCGCAAGGAAAAAATTACTCTTTCAATTTGTCATTCGGAATAAGTTAGTACATAAAGAACTGACGTCCTTTAAATTTACTAAAAATCCTTGTTTTGTTCTCTCTCCTGTTGTTTTTACTGAACTCAGTTCTCTGACGCAAGTATGGTCGATCTTGTCTCGTATATGCATGTATGAATATGTACAGTAAAGTTGAATGTTTTGGAAGAATAAGCTGTGTTTGTAAGTGTGGTGCATCTAAGATTTTCAGCTGTACGCCTGAAATTTAGGTTAACTTATGTACCTAAAATTGAAAACTCAAGTACGCCTTGAAAAAGTGACGAACTTAAAGTCCTGAAAAAAGGTGTACATAGGTGTACAAAATAGGTTCATGATCTGTATCTATGCTGCATGTCTTGTTTTGCTTTTGAATTGCTTGAAATCTGTAATAAAATCAAAAGAAGCACCTGTTATGTCGTACGAGAACAGCTTTAATAAAATATAAATTTTTTGTGTTAGCAAAAAGAAAAAAGGCGGTTGATTTGATCCAAGTCAACTCAAGGTTTGAACGAAAGCGTTATTATGCTAGCCTTTCGAAAAATGGAGAAGATAACATTTCGAAGCTCAACCAGTCGTCAGAGAGAAAAGGTATAATACCCATATTGGAACATTAATCAGCTCCGATTTTCTACTCTAAAGTGAGTGAAGAGTCACGGTACAAATTTTCCCAATCGTTCGAGCAGACACACGCCCCAACAATACTAGAACTTCGTAATCGTAAAGTTATAAAAGTGCAGTCTTCGGTGGCCTAGACTTCTTTTAATCCACGGCCTTGTCGCGAAAACTGAATATTTTCGGTAAATCGTATCTTTTAATATAAAGATAAAGTTGATGCTATAAGAAGTACTGGCGCTGTCTACCATTCCACTAAGATTACGTCCTTCAGAATCTGTATGCGTTCAACACAGAACTACATCTTTGAAATTGGAAACTGCAGACAGATATAAAGTAAAGTAGAAGCATAACGCTTGTAGGATGTGGCTGGAATAATAATATAACTGTGTTGCACAAACGTGCTGATAATGACACAGCCACTAAATAGGGCACTATGGCCTCGCGGGTCAGAGGGACTAAGCCCGTACTGAAACCCTTCAAATAAAGAGCGAGCCTGAATGTTAGCAGCCATGGACAGTTGTTTCGGCCTTGTTGGGCCTCGTCAGCATGGCATAGCTAACCAATATGACAGATATGTTGACCTCATGCAAAAACAGGTTTTTTCTTCGCAGAATGTGGGATAAATGCTTCGAAGTCCGTTCAAACGTTTAACAAAGTTCATGAGAATGCTGCTCAACAAACGAAAATCGCTGTAGAATACGCAAAAACAAAACATCCGGTTAAGGACTGTGCCAAGTTCAAGTTCGTGCGCGCAGGTTTCCAATCAGGTTTGACCAGCTACTCCAGCTTAAGTATTTCCGCCCTTAAAAACCTCATTTAAGAGATCTTTTCGCATTTTTTTTTTTTGCATTGCTTAAAATATGTCCACGACACGTCACCAACATGCTCAAATGAATATTCAGCAATCCGCTTTTATATTTAACCCTTCAGTCCCCAAACACGAGAAATGACGTGTTGGTAAATTCTCCCAACTGAGAACATACTTTACATATAAACAGTTTGGGAGAATTTGGCTTTTTAACTTCCACAGCTTATTCCGCTTGATCAATTCCTGCTTTCTTATTACCAGTTCTATTATTTTGGTTTGAGTTATGTAAGGAGAAGTTAGATGTTGAGCGCCTCTGATTTTATTTGCGCCACACTGATATTGACTGATAACGGTGTTGAGCTATGCGGGTGGTTTTTCTTTGTTTTCGCCAGATGAATATTAACAATATTTAATGTCGGCTAAAATTTACAACATTTTTTGTTCTTTATAACTGAAGTTTTTCATAACGCGTAGTACATGAATAAAAAATCCAATCAACACATGAACAACCACGAAGCGTCTTCTTGTGCCTTCATTCCATGACTGCCCGATATCGCATTGGAAGACACGCCGGTAATGAACTTTGCTTAATCACACTATCAAGTGCCCTAATCTAGAATGTCCAGTGGTTTTTGTTCCTAAATGAGTAGCATACATCAAGTACTACCTGTAAACATGACCTTGCCATCAACCTAAGCGGAACAACTTTCTTTCTCCGTTCAATTTGTTTACTCAAGTATTTGCGTCAGTGGAAACAAGCTTTTCAACAAATATGAAAGATACGAAACTAAAGAACCAATTTGTAGTTGTATTAAAATCAACTTTAAACTTCAGTTTCCAGTCAGTGAAAAAACTGATTTCTCACAGAATGAAAGATTGTATGGAGAAGATTGCAACTTGATTGGAGTTGGAAACGAATTTGCTGGAACAAACCGCCATCTTGAAATGTGACGTAATACGGTTGCAGTGCCAGTTTCCACTCTCGATTCAAACAATAGCAAGGTACGAGTGGGAGTCTGGTACTGCAACCGTAACACGTCACATCTCAAGATGGCGGCGCGCAGGAAAGTCAAACTATCGAAATGACAAAAAAAACGTTTGGCATGAGCTGTATACAGAGAATTATCAGATGTGAATTGCTGATATGGACACAAGGTAAAGAAAAGTCTCATTTAATATTAATCTTGTTGGACAGCTGAGGATCCCTTTAAAAATCGTGTCTGTAATCAACCACACTGTCACATTTTGAAATAAACTCTGTCATATTTGCTATAATTTAAGTTTTTGTTTACAGCATCATAAATCTACATCTCGTTGCAGTGTTACGAAAGACCAGTTTGAAAGTTGAAGACAATTCTCAGACTGTTTTTGGATGTTTAAGGGACAAATACGCATAAGGATCTTTTCAATCGAATAAGAAATTTGAACTTTGCAAAAAACGTTTTACAGTATACAATATCACGAACCGCTATACACGCTTTTTTTATAAGAACAACTTTATAAGAACGAGGCTCAAATTTGCCAAAATTTAAAAACAATCTAAGAACAAGCTCAAGCTGAGGCTTGATAACTAGGAATGTTTTTGTGGTAGAAAATTGACTAAAATTTAGCGAGCATAAAACATAAAAAGATTCACTGTAAAGACTGCTCAACAAACAATGAAGATAGTTCGCCTCTAAATTCAGCCGT